>JAOVVB010000027.1:7459176-7472795 GCA_028570985.1 Heterobranchus longifilis | reverse complement strand
TGGATAAAAATTTGAGGGGGGGGGGGGGGGGGGTGGAAAGGTTTGTTTAAAATTTTAAGTTGGAATTTTCTTTTTTTTTAAAGATTCTCTAGTGATTTGTAAAATAATGGCACGTGTAGAAAATTATTTTGCTACTCTCTTCAGAAAGAGTGAGAACTTCATACAGCCCGCCCCGAGCAATGAGTTACTTTGGTTTATTGCTCTTCCCCCCGCCCCCCCAACTTCAAATTGATCCAGAAATGGAGTTGATGCAACTCTTCCATTTCTTAACCCTGATGTTACATGCATTACTGAGCTTAATGTTTGCTATAACTCTGGTGTTAGCTTTAAGGATTAGGGTAATTCGGTGTTTGCATTTATCAGTAGTGAAATCAGTAATGCATTAGTATTGGAGATTAAGATAATGGGTAAGGAAACAAAAAAACATTTTAATTATTTAAAAGTTCAGCAAGAGTTTAAAAACTCCATTTCCATTAAAACACCTATGAGGTCATAACTTTTATAATCAGTTACAACATCCTTGCAACACTTTCTTTAACCACATTCGGACTACAAAAAAGGACCTCAGAAGCACTTAATTCATGCCTGATCTTCAACAGTCAGAGTATCCACGTGTCTATTGCTTGCTAATTCCTAACTTATCAACTTGTTAGAACTGCACTTAAACCCACTGGGTGTGAAGAGACCCTGCATGGTGAGAAATGGGCAAAAACATTAGCCAGGGGGGTGAACCAGTGCCTCCCTCACGGCCGTTTTAACGGCTTTGCGTGTTCTGAAGGAGGCATGGTCGAGCAGCTGTGCGTCCACAGCGGTGTGTTTACAGTCTTAGCGCTGGCCTTGCCGTGAACCCGGGCCATGAAGAGGAGAAGTGCACTAGAAGTGCACTCACAGCCCCGCTGTGACCCCTACACCACCACCCGTCATAAAAAAAAACGAGGGGAGGTAAACACACTCGCCCCTCCCGTTGTCACAAAGAAAAATAAGCAAGGAAAAACTAAATGCAGTGTAGTTTGTGTGGATTTTCAGTGGATAACTGAGGCAAACAGGTCATTATTTATCAATTATCATTTGTATGCAATATCAGCTTCATTCCTAAGAACTGTTTCAGGGTTTACAAGAATTACAGGATTACATCTCTATATCAGTTAATGTATCTGTGTATTGGCTCATTATAATGATAAATATACTTCATAAAGATTAAAGCACGATTATTTATCACACTTATTTACGCTTTCATTACACGTGTTTTACTTAAATCCACATGAAAACAGGTTTCAGCTGTATAAATTATACACAGGGGCATTCAGTCCCCTGGGGAAATCTTTAAATGGAAATAACTGAGTTCTGAGCTTTTAAACACTAAATAGAAGTACAATAAAATGTAAAACACATGAATAACCTGATATATAATGTTCAGAAATTAAAAATATTTTTATTAATTTAGTCATTAATGTATGCTAAACTGAGAAACACAAACACTGTGATTTTAATTAATGCTCTAATATGAGATGCAAGTCTGGATCCATATCCATTTTTCTTCATATGAGAGCAGAAACTTTTCTTTTTGAAACTAACAACAGAAAATCGAATAAAACTTGTTCTCGTGTATGCAAGAGATTATTCTTTGCAAAGAAAACAATAATTGATGATTAATGATTAATTAATGATTAATCATAATTTTTTTTAGGGTAACAAGATGCACTTTATTTTCCCCCCCAACACCACAATCCCAACAAATTACTTACGTAAAATGAAAAAGAATTTAAGAGAAACATATTAATATATCAATCTAACTTCAATATAATATAAAAAAAATTACAACAAATCATTGTTGATCCACGACCTACGAGATCTCTAGCCACCGTTTGGCACGCATGTGAACCGCAGATTAATAGCAGTTTATTATTCGTAAGTGCGAAATACAGATTTCCTGCTGCCATATGCAGTTATATTTGGCTTTTTTACTTCATGCACACAAATTATTTTTTCCCCTCGCTCAAACTCTTGCACGCAGACGCTCATGTGCCAGATCAGACTTTGACAGAAATGGCTAAAAAACCCACCTAAATAATAACATCAGATCTAAAACTCATACTGTAACTCAACTATTTATGCACATATATTTGCAACTTTCACGACATTTAGCCAATTTTGATTACCGGCCCAAGACACATTTTCCAGCCAAAGGTAATAAAAAAGTGCCCCAGTTCCTGGAAAACCACCCAATCTGGCAACACTGCTCGCTCCACTTCGCCCAGTCTGACAAGGTAAACCCTGATTGGCTGTTTCTTTTCCAGCACGTTAAAACCTTTTTTCCTTTAAATAACAGTGAATGAAAAAATAGCCTGGGAGTTTTATGATTCATTATACCACTAAGCTGTTGAAAATACTGCTACTGTCAAAATTGAGGCTGCTAAAAATATACAATGTCCCATATTGTGCATTAGCCAAAACATAAGTGCACCCTCTTGGAGTGTGTAAGTTAATAGATACAGCGGGGCAAAAAAGTACAGTGGGGCAAAAAGATATTTAGTCAGCCACCGATTGTGCAAGTTCTCCCACTTAAAAAGGTGAGAGAGGCCGGTAATTTATCATACGTAGGTATACCTCAACTACGAGAGACAAAATAAGAAAAATAAAATCCATAAAATCACATTGTAGGATTTTTAAAGAATTTATTTGCAAATTATGGTGGAAAATAAGTATTTGGTCAATAACAAAATTTCATCTCAATACTTTGTTATATTCCCTAATCAGTTAGGTTAGTAAACCGTTGTTTCCTCATTTGTCTTAAAGTAAAAAACATTCCATTAAAAAACAAGTCACACCCTTCTTAGATTTTCCCATTAAATCTGTAAGAAAATCACAAAAAAAAATCTAAGGGAATGGCTTTGCCTTTGTCTGCCACTGCATGCTTCACCAGATCAACCTGGTTATTATGTTAGATTATCTGTTTTGTTTTTACGTCAGAGTATGTGAAATACTCAGCTGTTACTATAGAAACCTTAATGTTATATAACTGAGAGCAGCCCAGGTTGGCAGGCCCGAGCACCAAGGGGTAACAGTGTTTAATGAGCCAGTATTGAATGATATTATGTCATATTCCTGGTCATACAGTACAGTGGAGTATAAAAGTCTGATACTGCTCTGGGAACTATTATTATTTGAAACCTATTTGAAAATATTTTAAAGCACATAAAATCAGTAAACATTCATTATTTTAACTGTTAAATAATAATAATAATAATAATAATCATTATACTAATAATTATTATTATAACTTGCAAGTCATAAAAGAATGGCATAAGATATAAGCAAGACATGGTAGCACAACCATGTAAAACAATAATTAAAACGTGGTTAAATGCAGTTCAGAGTGCGTGGGCGGACTTTTCTTAAAAGCAGATTTCTTAAAAGCAGTTTTAAATTTAGTAACAGAGTGAAGTGAGGACATGTATTGGAGAAGTATGTTCCAAAGCTTTGGTGCAGCATTAGAGAAGGCCTTTGGTCCCTATAGTGCTGAGATTGAACTGTGGTACAGAGAGTAAACCTTGATAAGGACCTCAGAAAGTTGATTTCCACCTTAGGTCTGTGTGCAGTGAGTTTGTGTAGTTCTCCCCATGCTTTGTGGGTTTACTCCGGGTGCTCCGGTTTCCTTCCACAATCCAAAGACATGCAGGTTAGGTTAATTTCCAAAAAATGTGTGTGAGTGAGTGAGTGTGTGTGCCTTGCGATGGATTGGCACCCTGTACAGGGTGTGTGTACCCTGCCACATGGCAAAAGTCTCCTGGGATAGGCTTCAGGTCTTTTCCAGCTTTCCGCACGTCAATTTTTGCAGACCTTGCAGAACTTCGCGGAATGCCGGGCGGTCACTCGCGGCGGCACACGGTGCCTAACACTGCTTCTCACCGCGAGTCAAACCGCATAGGTGAGATAGGGGTATAACAGCAGGAATAACAGAGTGGGGCGGGTTATCGGGGTTTCACACACACACACAAACACACACACACACACACACACACACACACACTGAATAACAGATTACATTTTTAAAAATAGAACTTAATAGCTGAGTACTTAAATGGCGGACCTAACGCGTGCGATTACTTGTTACATCAAAAAAGTAATCCAAGTACTTTGCAACGTGTTACTTTGTAGCGTGTTACACCCAACACTGTTTGTGATCAATCAAATATTGTACAAAGGCAGCTAATGGCAATTCACATAAGTGCATGATGCAGCCACAAGAGTTAACACACTGTGGTCAACACACCGGTAAGAGTTTTAAGGATTAACACACCTAATGGAATAGTCTTACGTTTGTTGCAGTTTTATTTTAGGATTCTGTGATTGGGCAGGTGCTTTCTTTATGCTTCATATTGTGTCCAAAGTTGGTAAAGTTCATCTCCTGAATACCTCAGGCGAGGAGAAGTCGTACAATATGGTAGATATGATGATCAACAACAGCATTTTGAAGTTTACCATCATTTAAATACTAAGAGACACTCCACTTTTACATTATGAAATATCCCTTAGATATTTCATAATGTAAAAGAGCTACTGCTGAGCCACATCCCACTAGAGAACAGCAGAGCAGAGCAGAGCAACAAACCAGTAGAAGGTTAATCCTATATGATGTCACATAGGGGCAAAATCTAATTGGTCTGTTAAAACTGTGTGCATTACAAAAAATGGAAAAAGGTGAAAAGAAAGCAGGGAATGTTTTTCCACATGCACATTGGAGACTCATCTGATTGTCTAAAATTTGACTAAAAGGTAAATTTTGCATCATTGGTTCCCTTTAAATCATTTCATTATTAGCCATATATTCTGTTGCCAGCTGACGGTACGTCAACAAAGCCCTATTAGCATATTTATGCGACTATACTTAGCATTTGATAGGAGCCCAGCATATTGCACAACCAAAAGTGGAATTAGTTCACACATTTTGCTTGCACAGCATGACATATTGCTCCTCCATGGCAACATTGTTCCGCATGTCAAAATCTAACTTCCCTAATATTTGTCTATGAAGTGTGTATATACATACACACTTCCTGGTCAGAAAAGGTTACATACTCTGTGATTTCATTCAATCAACGTTTAGCTTTGATTACAGCACACAAGTGTGGGGGCCAGTTCATGTGTGAAAATGATTCCTCATGTTCCTAGAACCACTCTTTCACAGTTTGCCTGTGCCATCAGGGTAGAAAAACTCTATTCATGTGATAACCTGGTCATGGAGTACATTCAGGTCATCAGCTGACTTCATTTTCACATAACATTGCTGGTCCTGGACCTGACCAACTGAAGCAACCCTAGATCATAACACTGCCTCCAGAGGCCTGTACAGTGGACACTATGCATGAGTGGGTGCATTTTGGAATTTTATATATATGATATAATGTGATTATATCACATTTCCTAAATGTCTACACTATATATATATATATATATTGTCCATCACCGTTTATGTATCAGGTATCAAATTTGACTTTGTTGTTATGATTCCTCTAAAAGGAGTGTTAAAATCGTTTGTTCCTGTTGCCAGCTGGTAAATCTGTGACAGTGAATCATTATTGTCATTTGTATGTGACCCCATCACTGATAATAAATGAGAAGTTTGAATCACATTGCTTGATGTATTTGCCAATGGCACTCTTCCTCTTTTTATTGAATCATATGTTTATTGATCATACGCAGAAATAACATATACTCAGTACACGCTAAATGCAGTTATAAAGCATATTATTCATGCCGCTGTATTTATGCCCTTGTTTAAACCCACACAAGTTTCAGGATGCAGTGTAAAAATTATGTAAAAATAAATAAATTAATAAATAAAAACCATTTAGAAACTCATGTCAGAAAAAAATGTTACTGTAACAAAATGTAAGTTGTTTACATACAGAAGTGTCAGTGCTGTTAGAATATCAATGATGAAAAATAAATGTTGTTGTTCTCACCGGGGACATACTGTACATTATTTAAGAGTTTATTTTGTAATTAATTATAAATATGACATCGTCATTTTAAATATGTGTATTCTGCAGACTCAGGTAAAATGTCTCAGTCTTGCATCACATAGCGTGTATTTGGAAACCATGTCGAGTGGAAACCTGCCATGGTTGGTGTAAGACTCTGCGTCATTCTGACTATATTCATCTCTGACCTTCTGCATGTTTCCCCTTGACACTTTGCATGTCTTCCTGAAAGTGCTTTATTTAACTCCTTAAATAAAACCTTGTAATGAAAGTGCTTCACTTTGCTCGGATTCAGAAGATCTAGCCCCTGATCACCCCTGAAACAACCGATTTTCCATGTTGGTAACAGGTTAATAGGAAAAAGGGCATGCAAATTAAATAGATGTCAGACTTTTTAATGCATTTTTTTATTAAACAGTTTCAATAAAGACTGATGAAGGAAACAGATCTGAAAGTCATAGGTACATAGATAACCATGCAAATTGTCAACCTGTATGATTCTACTCTGCCTGTCTGGTGTCGGGAAACTATCAGGTCGGGATGGTAAGATTGTAATAGTTTAGTCTGCAATTTTTGGCATATAATATGTTTACATTTTAATTTTAGATACTGCCTGGCTGAAAATTTTCAATAAATCCTGGAATTTCAAGTTTGTCCAACACATTATTAATACCTGCAAGGATAATACTGAAGCTTCAACTTTGTGGGAAAAAAATATGGTTGGAAAAATAAATGTAGATCACTTATACACAAGGCAATTAGTTTGCTGGGGAACATAAAGATTTGACTGATGATGATGAGTGAAGACTGATTCTAATCCAGAGTGATGCGCGCATCAGCGTAAGAAGGAAAGCGTGTGAAGCAATGCACCCAATGCGCAACCAATTACATAATCATTCTTATTTACTAAATCCCTTTCCAGGTCAGAGTCATGGTGGCTCTTCAAACTGGCCTAGAAACACTGGGATACTGGTCCATTGCAAAGGCCATGCATGTACACGTATTCCTACACCAACTCACACCTTTTGGTGTAGCCAATCAGCCTACTGGCATGATTTTTGGAGGTTGCAAGAAACCAAAGGAAACAGAGGAAACATACAGACATGGAGAGATCATGCAGAGAATCTCCACACAGCCCTCAGTCACCAAAGTTACATGCTGTATTACCATGCCACCTACCACAATGCTTTCATTTTCGTAATAACTAATGGAGGTTTTAGGCATGGCCACTGTGTTGAACACTGCAACATGCCCGCACACCATCTGTGTGATTGTTCAGTCTATAATTTATACAGACAACCAGCCGGTGATGTCTAGCAACATCGATTTTTGATGCATTTGCTATGAAAATTTTTGAAGGATTTTTACATCTACCTTTTTTTCCGAACTGGCACGATAATGAAACTGGAATATTTTTAAAAGTAATGGATTCACAAAAACAATGTGTTTGTTTATCATAAATTGTAAACTTTCCTGACGTCATAGTGTGGATTGTGTCGGCAATGGGGGGGCTAGACATGAGTAAAATCAGGACCTTAAGCTAAGCTGTTGTTAATTTTAGGCGCGTGAGGACTGAGTTTCATAATAAGTCTCATGGTTTAAGAAGGGGAAGTACTTTTTAGTTAAGAAGAAAAGGAACTTCTAGAGCATGTTGAAATCAGTCTGATTGTCCTGAAGGTCAAAAAGATGGGGATGAGTTAATACATAGAAATTGCTTTACTATATACAAGCAACTTAGGAATTTCATTAGTTAAATATTATTACTTTAAATGTAAAATGTATATGTAATTAATGGCTCCTAATTAATGCGTTTCTTATCAAGACCAACTAATTTGTGTATTTAAATTTAAGCAATATTACACAAGAGCAAATACCTGTGATGCGGCCGTAGGCCTGAGGATGCAGCCGAGTGCCAAAGGCATCACAGATGTGCTGATATTCAGTACAACAGCATGACCACTATGGGGCAGGTTGGCAAAACCCAATGGGGCAAGTTGGCACAAGTGATAAAATGTAGTCAAAACAATTATGTTAAACAGGAACTGCATTTATTTCACGCTTCTACTATCTAAAATAAACAACACTGTCAGATGTCCAAGCAATCTGCAACTGTAACTGTCGTTGCACTGCATATCTCTGTATTTTTTTGAATTGTAGAACTGTGAGAGGGCCCGTAGTTTACACTGAGGTCGGAACATTACGTGAAGGCATATACTGCTCACCCACAGGACACGTCTGTGTGTGCAGTGTGTGTGGGAAGGAGCGCTGAATTTACACGCATTGCACAACTTATTTAAATTACGTAACATTCTTGTCTCCAAACTTACAAAGGAAGCATTCATTTAGGATCAGAAAGTGGCTCGAAGAAGGACGTCCAACAAAGGAATGCGAAGCACTCGGAGGATTCCGCGGCAGAGGTCAAGTGCTGAGAGTGTCGGTCGGATCGCGGAGGCCAGATATTCCCGGGAGGGATGAATGCCTGTGGGTATCATGGCCAGCAGAGCAGAGAAAAGTGACCGGGCTCCACCAATAGGTGTCAGCCTTCTATCCCTCCTGCAGTAAGAGCTCTCAGAAGTGAAGGAAAGTGTGTTGTGTGTGTGTTTCCTTGAGTCGGGGCGGCTGGCTGCAGGCAGCATCTGGAGCTGCACGTCTCTGCAGTTGGCTGCGACTCAAATGGACGGACGGTTTTGCTGGACTCGCTGCATGAACTCAGTGCAGAGCTCGGGGCCGTCTTTGCTTTCTGTGCCGACTCTTGGAGAGTTACTGACAACTGAGAAAATGTAATGCAGCAGCACTTTCCTTTCTCTCACCTGATAATCGCACGAGTTCATCGGAGGAGGAGGAGGGAAGGAGCCGGGCGCCACGGAGAAACCGCTCGACTCATCCGCAGGTGGTGGGGGGGGAGGGTAGTCCGCTGGGATGGATGCACAGGCACACGTACACACACACGCACACACACACACACACACACACACCAAGAGAAACAAAACAGCTTATTAAATACTTCCTCTTTTTTCCTGCATTCAAACTGTCAGAACTCTCTGAGCCACTGAACGAACAGCAACTTTCTCTGAAAAACTTCACATGTTTTCTCTTCATTTTCTGTTCAAATCTCCTCCACACACATTTTAAAATATGTCAAAATACTCTGCTGAGATTAATATTTTGTTTCACATGGTTTTCCCACAAAAAAAGTTAAAAAAAAGAAGAAAAAAAAAAGAAAAGAATAACTCTGAAAAGAATCTGGAAACTCTTCTTATTAAGAAATTCTGGATCTGGCCTCAAGCCCCGCCCACCAGTGCTGCCATAGTTACGCTGGTCATTGATTGGTTCATTGGCTCACTTCACTCGTGATATGTCTTGTAACAACTAAAAAACAACAGTTTTAACACAGTTAAACAAGTCAACTCCACATCTTCTGAAAGATCAAATTCAAGGACTTTTCAAGAACTTTCCAGGCCAAATTCCCTCAAATTCCAGGACACAGATCAAGGTTAATTACTGTTATAACACTGAGCGTTTTCAGAATGAGAACGAGCAGCTTTACAGAAGCTCACAGACAATTAAAGAGAGAGAGAGGCTTGAATGTATGTTTACATTTTTCACAGCTGCAGATTTGCTGAACGTTAGTTTCCTCGTTTGTTTGCGACTGTTTAACTTGAATCATCCGACTTCCCTCGTGCACGCAGCTGACTGCTGGACTTTCTGAGGCAGGAGGTGTGTGAAACAATGACGCAACTGCAGGAGACGTACGAGCTGACATCGAAACGCAGCCTTACGTAAAAAAATATCAAAAGAACTTCAAATTCTCTTCTTGCACAAATTCGAGCACTTTCAGTGACCCATGTCTATTTATGTCTATTTTCAAAATCTATTTTTTCCCACAAACTTTCAAGGATTCCAAGGACTCATGGGAACTGCCAGATGCACCAAACACTGTTAACCATCCAGATCTGTTTAAATTGTTTATTAGGTAACGCCCCCTCAACAGTAAAGGCAGGTGTTGTGCCGTGTGCAAATAATCTGGCACGTGTCCAACAACCGGAGCGATGGCTGCACCAAAAACAACAAGAACTTCAGCTGTCAGAAATCAACATCCTGTTAAATAAACATAAACAAAGTAAACGTGTCAGTCCTGGTGTTACAGGTAAAGCAACACAGTGATGACATTTATGATGCTGTAAATGCATCACAAAATAATCTACATTTATTTATATGATATTCACAGGTTTTTAAATTTTTATTTTTTATGTTACTCAAATACTGTGAAAACAAAATGTTTTTTATCTTATCTTAGTAACTCTCGACCGAAAAATGTCTCTTATAGCAAAGAGAAGAGTAAAAATAAGAAAACATTGATGAATGAATGAAATCAATAAATACTAAAGAATTATGAGCAGAAGAGGAAGGACAGTTGTTTGTGTATTTGTATTATTTTATAGGTGCAGAAAAAACAAGATTCCTTTTTTTTTTTTTTTTTTTACTTCCAGAACAATAAAAAAAAGGAATAAAAACAGAGTTGAAAGCTATGGATGAAGTGACTCATATAAACTCCTTCAGTCACAGTGCACATGACGCCCTGCACGCTCAGAGCTGAAAGTAGATTACACAGTCAGATGAAGTCAAGTCGCTGTGCATAAATATATGAATGGATCCTGCACGCTGATGTGTGGAGAATGTGGACACATCCCTGTGCATCCACGTCCATCCATTCAAAAAAAAAACATGCACATGACACTGTGCGTGTGTGTGTGTGTGTGTGTGTGTGTGTGTGTGTGCATGCATGCGTGCGTGCGTGTGTGTGCGTGCGTGTGCGTGTGTGTGTAATGTATTGAGCAGTTTATTGTGAACCTTGCTCGTTTCTATAAAGAACAAATAAAGAACACGTTGCATTGTGGGTAAAGTTCAGCTGCACGTCTGTCAACACGCGTGCATCGTTATCAGACGCTCAGAGGGACTCAGGTGGTATAAAGAGCAAGAAAGTCCACACAGTCAAACAGACTTTCACTCAGGAGACAGTGTGAAACCAAAAGTCAGCGTTGACTTTTTAAAAGTTGTGTACGTAACGTTTCTTACATAAACTTCTTAACCACCAACATAAGTTGTGCAACAAACGAATGCACGCACGCACACGTGTACATGCATGCATATAATTGTGTGTATGCATGGTTTTGTAAATATTGTAATTTTTATATGATCAAGTCACATGTATGAGGATGTCACTATTTATAATGTACTCAATGTAAGAAATGTATTTTTGATAATATGTTATGATGTTTAAGTAGAAAGTCTAACCAGGGTCAGAGGTCACAAATGATCCGGGACCAGAACCCCGACATGCAACACATCTGTAACCTGTTACAATGTTGTTGTTTTCATCGTCCCTGACAAATAAATAAATAATAAATAAATGTGCCTGGTACTAGAGGGCTACCTCGAGCATCACAGTTTGAAATGTCGGCCACAGATTAAACGAGGTTGTTTGATAATAATAATCAATCAGGATCTGATTGATTATTACCACATGAGAAATACAGCTGAATGATTTAGAAAAAATATCTAATTGACCGATATTGCATTTACGATATTAGAAGGAATTATAGTTTTTGCATCATTATTCTCATTTTTGCAGAAGCCCTGAGACGTAAACAAGACCTTTTTTTTTGTTGTTGCCAGAATCAGTTTTCAATTTTTTTTTCCATCTGTGAAAACAGTGATTTTTTTTCTTTTCTTTTTTTTAAATCAGACTCAGTTTTTCCTGAAAAAAAATTCCTGGCAGAAATAAAATCTTGCTTACCTCTCAGAGCTTCTGTACATTTTCATTGAAAAACGATTAAAATGATTAAAATGATTACTGTCAGATTTTTTTGTGAGGATCTGTACAAACAAAGATGTTTTGTTAAATCTGCAGAATACGATGCGTCTCTGCAGCAGCACAATATTTAATTTAAAATGGTATTTTGACACGTATTTTAGCAAATATTGCGCCTCCTCCGATTTGAAAATTGCAGCAGGTCATATTGCGATAAAATCCAGATGAATTGTTCAGCCCTGAAGAGAAAACATTTCAGTAACTCTGACGTGAAACATTTAAAATCAAGATATTTCTCAGTAAGCTGTCTGAAAGATATAATGCACCATTTCTAAAAAGCAGCATGCTGAGAAATTAGGATTATTCATCATAATTTGCCTTGAACTGTGAAATCAAATCAGATATTGGAAAGAGGTCACAGAGTTATTACAAAAGAGAGACGAGAGACAAAGAACCGGAGCCTCGTCATCCCACGTCAGTGGACTGACACGCATAATTGCAGCAATTTGGTTAACTAAGAAGTACTAATCTGGAGCGAGCATGTGTTGCTTTTCCCGGAGATTGGAAATGTTGTGTTACAAAGTGGGTTAGACTAGGTGTTTGTTCTGCCAGGGGACGAGAAACGAGCCAAATGTGTAGTTCTAAAGTCCACGCTAATCCACGGATTGCATCCGACCACATGTTTCAGACAGGATAAGGAGTTACGTGCCAAATTAAATTCTGATTTGGCTTCTCTTGGCACAGGACTTAAGACTGAATCATTTGACCGTGTACTTCTAAGTACCAAACCAGACATGAGCTTTGCAAATTAAAGGCTTTTATGAGACGTAATGGGAATTTGTTCCAATGCTAAGACTTTGATGAGTCCTGTTCAGAAATTCCATTTGCTTTCCATGGCTTTTATCTGTTTTCATTAGAATCTAATTGATGTCATCAATGTAGTTTATCCAAGGCAGCTGACCAAATTAATTAAGCGCGGTTTTCAGTTGCCTCCACAAAACAGCAGAAAGAAGAAGCAGAAGAAGAAGAAGAAGAAGAAGCAGAAGAAGAAGAAGCAGAAGAAGAAGAAGAAGGAAGACAGAGAGATAATGCAGCATGGTTAAAATTGGACACATGTCTGCGTCTTGAGCATTATAACATTTCAGAAATGGTGAGCATTGCATTAAACATTCCCTCTGGGTGCTTGAGGGCCTCCATGTGAATTGTTTATATAATAACCTTGTGACCTCCGCTAAAACTCCAGAGTGTAACAGCTCCTCTAAACCTCTGGGAGAGGAAATAAAAATATGCTGCTCGACAACAAGGCTGCGCCCCTGTCCCCCCCCCCCCTCGCGCTGCTTTCTGCCAGAATATAAGTCACTTGTAACTTGAGGCTTACAGAGAATTAAAACATTAAGTTTCATGTACATTTCTCTCGAACATCAGAGATGTTTTGGATTTCTCATTTCAGGAAACACAAGAGTTGTAAATGTTACAGAGAGATGCATGTTTTATTGAAGAGGTCTGGAAGTGGAACAGTGGAGAGGAAGAGCTGCAGCAGAGGTCAGGAGTCTTTCCCTCTGCACCGTGTTTCTCTCACTGCCTGTAATCATGTCCGTCCTTTACAACTGAAATGTCTTAATGTGTTAATGTATTAATGTGTTAATGTGTTAATGTGTTAATGTGTTAATGTATTAATGTGTTAATGTAAAACACACTCACTGGTAGAGTATGTATCCCCTGTAATCAGGAGCTGCAGCTACACGTGTCTTTAAATGTGGTTTTTATGATCAGGTGCCTCAGATGTGTGTGTGTGTGTGTGTGTGTGTAGGTGTGTGTGCGGG
>JAOVVB010000027.1:7447608-7459076 GCA_028570985.1 Heterobranchus longifilis | reverse complement strand
TTGCTTGTTTGTAGGTGACCAAATACTTATTTTCCACCATAATTTGCAAATAAATTCTTTAAAAATCCTACAATGTGGGTTTCTGGATTCTTTTTTTTATTTCGTCTCTCATAGTTGAGAGACAAACTTTTTTGCCCCACTGTATGTGAGCTACAGGGCATAAAATAAACAAAGATTATTGGTTCCTTTTCATTTATTATTAATATATTTATTTTACAAATTTTTATTAATGATTTTTTTTTTATGTCAACTAATCTGTTAATAATTAATCACTAACATCCCTTGGTTGAATCTAATATTTTATGCTCATTTGCAAAAATTTTACACCTTCCTGAAATTGTCTGTCTGCATATTGAGATATAATTCTTTTAAATTGTGTTATTTTATTTTTATGCTTATATTGGAAAGTACTGTTATAATTATTTTTTGATGCGGAACTGGGGTGAGCAGCGGTCCAGACAATAAGGAGGCATATTTTAGAAGAAGCTTTAGTCAAATGTTTTGGCTAATGAATTCAAGAAGAAGGGTTTTTTTTTTTTTTCCAGAAGTAAATTTTTGCCCGACCATGTTCAAATCACAAACAATTCTTAAAAACTTTTTAGATTTAGGGTTAACTCTAAGGCTTAATGATTGTAAGCTTATAACGTATAATGTGTACTATGACAAATGTGCAACAATAGCAAGTGTTAAATTGTAAAAAAAAAAAAAAAAAAAAAAAAGGGGGTGAAGATTTTTAATCTTTTTTAAATATGCACCAATTGATATAATATTTGTAATTAAGATTGTATACTTCCAACCTATTTGCTTCAAATTAAATTTTAGTTTTCCAAATTTAAAAACTCATAAACAAGTAGTATATAAATAATGTCTCTTGGAACTTGTCCTCCAAGGTTGGTGGAAAATTCAGAAATATAAAACCTCTTATATGAACAAAAATATCATTGTAAACATGTATATCTAGTTAATAAAATAATTATAGGGTCTGTAAAATATTTCCTAATTATATGTCCTAAAGTGTTTACAATGATAATTCATCTGTTTATGACATTTAAATCAAATAACTGTTTATTCCCACATGCCAGGTTGTGTTGCCACACACACACACACACACACACACACACACACACACACACACACACTACAGAGTCCTATTCACCAACAAAGATCAACTGTTCTAGGACAAACTTTCTAAAATTGTTCTGAATGGTCAGCAAGTCGAATCTCTCCTAACCCTCGTACAGTATTTTTTACTTTTTACTGTTTGCTGTTGTAAACAAATAAACACACAGATCTAACTGAACAATAGCACACAACCATTTTCCTTTAGAGATGTCTTTACGATCAAGATACCGGTTTTGTGCAAAAACATATTAAAGCACAAATATCTAATGGCAGAATGCAAAAACCGAAACTGCTAATAAGACTATGTATTTAAACGTACATACATTTATTTTTTTATAAGCAATATAGTTATAATGGGATTATTTTAATTGAGTTAACAATATAAAAAAAATGTAAGAAAAAACCTTACCACCATTGTCGGTCCTTTTCAGAGCTCCGTCTTTGTGTGGGCAGAGCTCGCATCTCTGCAAAAGAAAAAAAAAAGAGAGATATAATTAAGTAAATGTAAAGCACTTTAATTTTTAGCTGTTAATTAAGGCTGAAACTAGACAAACAATATTCCTTTATGATGCACTGATCAAAAACATTATTATAAAAACTGTTTTTTTTTTTTTTTTTTTGCCTTAGACTTGAGATTAGAAATCTCTTTCCTGAATGAAAACCAGGTGCTCTATGCATATGCAGCACTAGAGTTTGGAGTGAGGCAGTCCAGACAACAAGGAGGCATATCATTTATCTTATAACAAGATAACAAGGTGTGCAATCATTTATCTTATTCCTTTCATGCATTCAGTTGTCATTTGTTTATTTATTGCAAATTTGCTTAGCATTTGTCTAGAATTAACGTATTCATTCTCAACAGAAGCAGAAATTTAAAACTCATACATATCTTTCCATGGTTGTTTCTCCCTCGATTTTAATTTGGCAACTTGATGTCTATGTTGATTGGTCACGGTGAATTTCGGAGAACAGTTCTGTTCTGTTTTAGATGATGAAACTGATGCTGTCTGAGCATGATGACCATCAACAGTAGTTCTTTGGCAAAGTTGTACTGAGAAGCTCATTTCAGATCGGATTTTAATACAGTTCTTTGTCCATCCCTGCTTTCAAACAAATAGGCTGAAAACTTGTAAACATTTACTGTTGAATCATTAAAATGTTTACAAATTGTTGACCTTTGGATTTAAATCAAATATATCTATATTATGGTTAATTACCATGCAATCTTCTATTTTTTACATTTTTTATCTTCTACATTTGTACCAACAAAAAAATTAACAAATTATGATACTAGTTATACCTTCATTACTAATTATGATATAATTAAAGTAGTATTTATTTCAGAAGTTTTTTCTGGTCCTTTCCCTGCTCTTTCTTTCCCTCTCTTTTTTTTTCATAATTTTTGTCCCTTTCCCAGCTTTTGATGCTCAGCACTGCCCTTCACAGTTTAATTTATAAGAGTCAAGTCAATGAAAGAAAATGTACTTGCCTAGAATTTTCGTCTATCAGTATGATTTGAACTATGAACAAAGGCAGTGGTTT
Organism: Heterobranchus longifilis; assembly: GCA_028570985.1. NCBI lineage: Eukaryota > Metazoa > Chordata > Actinopteri > Siluriformes > Clariidae > Heterobranchus > Heterobranchus longifilis. The sequence continues at coordinate 7,456,412 of JAOVVB010000027.1, read as the reverse complement.
CTCCATGTCATAAAGTTGACCTTTGCATGGAATTGCCCTTAAATATTGGCTATTCTTTTTTTTTGTAGATTTAAAAACAGTAATAAACTGTGAAATTTACCAAAATACGCATGATGTATTAATAACAGATAAACCAGCAGCTCAGAGAGTGAAGAAAAGAAAAAGTTCCTGGCTTGCTCCAAACTTGTTTGTGCTGGTCTATGGCTTGTTCGGCTGGTTAATTAACTAGACTTTGCCAATAAAAACTGGTCTTGCTGGTTGATGGCTAAGAACCAACATGCATTACTTTCAGAGCAGGGATTTTGAAAGTATGCAGCATTTCTTTGTTGCTTTGAGTTTTACAGCTCCTTTAGAATACTTTAGAGATTTATGTATGAAGATGGGAACACTGACATAAATCTAAAGCATTTCAACTAGAGGCAGAATATAGGGCGAAAATGAAGTTATGACTCCTCGTTAATGTCAGTTATGACAGAGTTGCTCAGTGATAACTATATTGTGATGGCAAAAATACTAACAGGCAGAAAGGAGGAGAACATTCATTATCTCTGTGCTAATAGCATAAGTAATTAAAAAAAACAACTGATATTTAACTGCAGTCTGCAAAAAACAAGCAGCCATGTGAGTACATAACATTACTTCATGTGAATTTCAAAAAAAGAACAAGTGCTTGTCAACATTGCAGTCCAAAAGTTGTGCAGGTACAACTGTAAATATCGATATGTACTAAAAGTATTGTTGATTTCAAATCTGCATGGTGAACATTTGTTGTTGTTTTTTTTATAATTTACAAATCGAAAATTATTAAATAATTGCAAAGATCTGGTAATGCACAGAACATCCTACCTTACACTTTTGTTAGCCAACATGCTTTTTATTATAGTTTGTATAGCTTTTTGAATTCAGTGAACTCATAAAAAAAAAAAAAAATTAATAAATGACTTAAATCCTGGCAAATGGACTAACTGATTGTGAGATACAGATTTTAGCATCAGTGTCAATTTGAAGAGAATGTAAAAAGAACATGGATAACTTGGCTTAATGTTTTTCTTCAGATGTACACTAATCAACAACAGGGAAATAGAAAAGCAAAAGTCTACTGTGGCTCAAGTTAGCTACTTAATATTTCCCCTCCCGGGATTTGAAGAAAGAGGCTGGTGCAACGAGTCATATCCGTTCCCCTTCAGTGAAATGTGTTTTTTTTTATGGTGTTGTTGTTTTACCAAATTAAATATATTCCTGTTATATTTACAATGGGTCAAAAATCATAAATGCTCTGATAATTGTACATGCTGGTCCTCCTTATTAATATACCACAGTGCAAACATTTTTCATGCAATCATCTCTAGGAGCTCAGATAATGAGAAGGGGGTAATTAGAGGTAGCGGAGGCACCCCTGAATGGTGTTCATAGCCTTTCAGGAACTGAGAAAATGGTGTAAATACACAACTCACCACAAAAAAAATGTCAACACAATAATTTAATTTAAAAAGTTTTCTCTTCCTGTGGCTACTTTAAACAGCCACTTTCATTTGATGCCCTCTAAACTGTGCAATACAGTTGAGCTTCAGAAAAAAAAGGCTCTTATAATAATTATGCACATGGCTAACCATCCCCCTTATTATTTTAAATACAACTGAAGGCAAAGGTTTAAAAAAAAAAAAGGGGGGGGGGGGGCATTTAAACGCAATGTTTCACACATTTCATGTTATGGTCCTCTCTGAAAGGTCTGGGATGGCAATTTATTATAATTTTAAGACCTTGAACCTTAACGTTGTCATAACACAAAACTTTTATACTTTAGCTTTATTCAACAGCTGCACTGCTGAATTAAACATTATTAAAGTAATTAAATGTAGCCAATTCCTAATGGCATTATTTTTCTCAAAACCAGGGGCAGCAATTACATGAATTAAAGAGTTAAATGTTAAACTTAAAATTAAAAGCAAAAATTTTAACTAAGCATCTCGTAATCCATCATAATTATTGCTACTAAACAAAATTAGCAAATAATTCAATCCTACTATATGGGATGACGGTGTGTGTATAGTTCCAGTGTAGAGTGTACCACCTGTAGGATTTTAAAGAAACAGTGCTCGAATGTCATCAAATCACTCCAAAGTCTTCAGTGCCCGTTGATCAGTTGCGAGTACGTGCTATGAGCAGCTTCTACGCAGGCATGCCCGACTTTTAACGTGTGTTTCGAGACTTCACTTCGCACGTGTTGTTTGAGACTGGTGTATGTATGTGTACTGAGTTGGTTCGAGACTGATTTGTTCACATTCATTCAGTTTGGAGAAAAACCCAGATCGAAAGCTTTTCAACATGTGCAACTTCTGACAATGTGACAATATAAAAATGTTTTTTTTTTGATGCACCATTCAGAAGCTTGTGCACTAATATGCATCTGATACGGTACTAATACTGATGATGTCCCAGGCTGATCGGTTGTTGCTGATCAAGCTGAAAAACAGCCAATTCCAGTAACTGGCTGATCGACTGAGGGATCTCTATTATAAATGTAATAAATCAATTTTGGAATCAATGTGGCGATACATGAACTGCCACACAAAGGAATACGTAACCGAAACTAGTCCACCCCCCCACATCTTTACAATTTTTGTTGAGCAAAAATATTGGAACAGATTAACATACTTAACATCTGGTTGTATAATTAACACATAATATTTGGTTGTATATAACATGTTCGCGATAACCACATGAAGCCTATGACCCACCGACAACAAACTGTTAGACTCTTCTTTTGTGATGCTATTCAATGCTTTTCTTACACCACAGCTTCTTTCTGTTTTTCCTGAAAGTCCAGTTGTTGTTTGTTTTGGGGGTTTGGGTGTTGTCCCTGCGGTCTTTTACTCACTAGGTGAAATGAATCTTCAGCTGGTTTAAGGTCTGAAGATTCACTTGGCCAGTCTAAAACCAGCCTTGCATTTTTCCTCTAATGTCTGTTGTGTTGAAAGTGTGTTTTGGTTGATTGTATGAAGTTCCTTGCAATTAGACTGGATGCATTTCTCTGTAAACTGTCAGATGGATTGTTTCGGTAAACTTCCGGATTCATTCTGCTTCTACTATTGAGGAGCAGCCATAAAAGCCCAAGCCACGAAACAACTTCCACCATGTTAGACTGAGAAGCTTGTATGCTCTGGATCATAAGCAGATCCTTTGCTTCTTCATAGTTCTCAATGGCTTTTTCAGCACTTTGCTAAAAGGTAACACTGGTTCCTGATAAGCCTTTTTTTATGTTTTATTGTCTTTATATTTCTGCTCTCAAAGTCAACCTAAAATCTAAATGGATTGTCATACCTTCACCCCTGCCCTGCGGAGGTTGCTGCTTTTGGGGCATGCTGCTATGCCCAGTGCTAAAACCATGGTTCTTAGGTGATTTTCTATTTTTCAGCTTCAAAATGGCTTGCCTTTCTCCCACATACAGCTCTCTAGTCTACTTTTCAGTTTTACTGTTTTAACTGGAAATGCAGATTTTGCATCCAAAACCCAGAGCTCAAACCAAGAGCAGACATTCAGAGCTGTAACTCCATCAAGTTTATCAGGATTCTTTTGTATTTGCTGGGTATTTTAGTTTGGTTTGGAATCTAAAAACATTTACACACAACATGGGAGCGTCTTGCAAGCAATAGTACCGACATCTCCATCTACTCAAAGTACTATTAAAGCACACACAACATAAAACATAAGCAAAGACAGCTGCCAGACAACACGTAACAATTAAAGACAAGTTGCTGTAGAGTTCTGTCACTGATGTAAACACAACAGGCTTTGTTAAGACTGTTGAGAGATTTTGGTCTGACGGCAGATGCATTATTCCAATACACCTGGTGATGATGAATCTTTGCAGTGTTAATTAACAGATTAATACCTTTCCTGCTGGAATTCAGCTTGGTCTGACCTACCATCTGCCAAAACACAGGACAAGCTGGTCAAGTTGGCAGAATTCTTTTAGTTAATGCCACATCACAGACAAGACTTTTCTAGAAAATAACCCAACAGCAAGACAATTTCAAACATGTTCATTGTAATCAAATAAAAGAAATGCTGAAATCCACCAAGTTAGCGACTGATAACTGTCCAAATTAACCTTGTTTATAAGGTTTTTTTTTCCCCTGGGTGGTCCTGTTTTCTCTCAAGGCAGGAGAGCACCAAAAAAATAAATAAATAAAATAAAAAACCAGCCAAACCAAGAACTCGGCATAACATTATAGCAATCAGCAACACTGAAGTTTTATTCAAGTTTATAGATTACAGGAAGTCACACTGTGTCCATCAGCAAATTTGTGTGACATTACTGAAGAACTGGATATGTCTTCAGGCCAATATTTATGGAAAGGATGGAATATGTCTTGGCTGTTCATCCACATTTGGAATAACTGGGACTTTGTGCACATTCAAGTTTTCTACAAATGTTCCTTTAGCCTGGAACTACTGTACACATGTAAGTGTATGTACTTAAGCAGGTAGGTAGGTATGTACTGTAGGTGGGTGGGTGAGTGATCTATTATTAGCTTTGCACTAACCTCTTGGATTCAACAAGCAATCATCACACTCAATTCCCATTGCTTAATTCAATAGTCTTGCTATTCTTCTACTTTTTTTTTTAACTAACATAGTGTAATAGCTCATGCTGCTTGACAAAAACCCTGTACTTATCCCCAAAGGCGATCTACATTTGAACACTTGGACCTCCATTTCCCAATGCTTGACCCAGACAATCGTCATATGAACAGATGTCCATTAAATTAAAAGAATGATAACCAACTATAATTACATTTATGGCATGCTGGATCGTATGGACGCTTCAAATCCAAAACTCACCACTCGTGCTGCTCGCTCCTGAGATTCACATTTTCTGCAGAACCAGGGTCCTGTTGGGACTTGGACAATTCCATAACAAGCTAAAGGGAAAAAAGAGAAGGAAAGATTTAGTCTAATGTAATAAGGACAAAGACAAAAAGATAAATGGGCTGTTGAATTTATAAACACATTTATTCCTAAAACAAATAAACTGCCCAAGATTGCAATGATATTAAAGCACACTTTAAACGCAGCACTACCTGAAGGTATACCATATACACACACACACACACACACACACACACACACACACACACACACACAGACTTTTGTTTTGAATTGTAACGATTAAACGTGACAGAGCTGTAGTGATGTAGAACTATAATGTATGAGTGATTGAAGGAAGAAAAGTGAGGAAGTGACAATTCACTCAAGGATTCTCTACATTCAATTCAATGGTCCTTTTAAGATAGCAATTTTTAAATTTAGTTTTCTAATCAGAGCTGAATAAAGGTTGAATAACACACTTCTGAGTCTGATCGATCTGGTTATGCAACTTAAGCTCCTTTTCCTGTCAATCACAACGACTTTATCCAATTATGACCGTGTGTATGTGGAAGAGGGTAGACAATGTGTTCCTCTGAGTGATTAGCTGCACTGTGATGCACATTAAGCTCTCTTCAGTTGTCTATGAGGACAGTCATCTTGTTGACGTTCGTACGCGTCCTTTGTGTATGGAAATAATTCCTGGTGCTCCCAGAATCACTCTTTCACAAATAAAATCCTTAAATATGCTTAAGAAAGAAAATGATCCACTGATAAATTAACCTGGTAATTCCAGTACAGATTTGCATTTGGTAACCAGCTGACTTCATTCTATTGCCACATAACATTGCTAAAGCTAGACCTGACCAACTGAAGCAACCCCAGATCATAACACTGCCTCCAGAGGCTTGTACAGTGGCCACAATGCATGATGGGTACATCGCTTCATGCACTCCTCTTCCTATCCTGATGCACCTGATCTCTCTGGAACAGCCTGGATCTGGAGCTGTTTAGTCCCAATCCTGTGAGTTCTCATTATATTGTGTGTGGAAATGCTCTTACATTCTCACATTCAATATTATACATAGTTTCTATTGTCATTTTTCTATTTTACAAAGCAAATTTATAGTGGTTTTTTTTTTCCCCCCATCACAATTTTTTTTGTTCGGAAGCTGAAAATTCCGTACTATTCTTCCTGGTTATAATAATGCATTGCAGGGTTCTTAATATAATTCCAGTAGTTTCAGCAATCTCCTTAGTTGTTTTCTTTGCCTAACGCAGACCAATATTATGACGCTTCTAAAACACATTAACATGTTTAACATGGATGCTGAGAATGGATGTTTAAGAAACGAGAAGCTACTCACTGCATCCAAAGTATTTAAACAAACGGTTGCCTGTTGAAATCACTCACTGCATAACTATAAAATGAAAGGCTCCTAAGTATTTGCTTATTTAAATTCAGATGGTGACTGCCTTTGGCCATGTGGTACACATCCCCATCTGAACTGAAATGTTTGCAAAGATTCCTGTACATCCACAGGGAAAAGGGTTTTTAAAGTTTTTCTTAATTGCAAAGACACTTCAAGATTGTTTTAATCATTCCCCATCAAAACAAAAGCAAATCTAAGTATTGGCAGAGTTTAAGGACACACAACCATAATATATTTAAACAGAATTAAAATTTTTAAACAGGACTGGATCTAATTTATTTTGTTCCAAGACTCCATACATGCAACCTACTTAAATCTATAACAAAAATGTATTTAAAAAATAAAGGGAGAATATTATGATAAGCTGTACATGCTGTGTGTGAAATTTAGTGTGATGAGTGTGGATATTGTGGAGACACTCCCACTTTTGTGATTTAAACAGAGATTTCCTCTGTGAAATGATCTCTACATATGCCTTCTGTCTAACTACATTATACTGCCAAAGGTATTCGCTCGCCTGCCTTCACATGCAGATGAACTTGAGTAACATCCCAATTCAACATGATGTTGGCCCACCCTATTCAGCTATGACAGCTTCAACTCTTCTGTGAAGGCTTTCCAAAGGGTTTGGGAGTGAGTCTATGGGAATTTTTGACCATTCTTCCAGAAGCGCATTTGTGAGGTCCGACACTGATGTTGAACGAGAAGGCCTGGCTCGCAGTCTCCACTCTAATTCATCCCAAAGGTGTTCTATCGGGTTGAAGGTCAGGACTCAGGGCAGGCCTGCCAAGTTCTTCCACACCAAACTCGCTCATCCATGTCTTTATGGATTTTGCTTTGTGCACTGTTGCACAGTCATGTTGTAGCAGGAAGCGGCCATCCCAAACCTGTTCTCACAAAGTTGGGAGCATGAAATTGTCCAAAATATCTTCCTATGCTGAAGCATTAGGAGTTCCTTTCACTGGAACCAAGGGGCCGAGCCCAACTCCTGATAAACAACCCCACATCATTATAACCCTCCACCAAACTTTATATTTTGCACAAAGCAGTCAGACACCATCAGAGTACAGTTCTCCTGACAACCACCAAGTCCAGACTCCAAGTCCATCGTATTCCCAGACAGAGAAGCATGATGCGTCACTCCAGAAGACACGTCTCCACTGCTCTAGAGTCCAGTGGCAATGTGCTTTATACCACCGCATCTGATGCTTTGCATGGCACTTGGTGATGCATGGCTTGACTGGACTGGTCAATTCATGACTGGACTTATTTCACAGATGGCATCCTATCACTGTGAAATTCACTGAGCTCCTGAGAGCGACCCATTCTTTCACAAATGTTTGAAGGAACGATCTCCTAGGTGCTTGGTTTTATACACCTGTAATCATGGATGTGATTGGAACACCTGAATTCAATGATTAGTACGGGTGACTGAATACTTTTGGCAATGTAATGTATCTATAGTTCTGTGACAAAGTATTTGCCCCTTTCTGATTTTTTTGCATCATTTGTCACACTTGAGATTGGGATCCATATAAACAAATTTTAATATTACACAAAAATAACCCAAGCGAATACAAAATACAGATTTTAAATGGAGATTTAATTAGGCCACTCCTGGGAAGGTTCACCACTGTTCAAGTTTTCTCCATTTGTAGATAATTACTCTCACATTGTTCGCTACTTTCTAACCTGTTCTTGAATTTCTTTAGATCATCTTGCTTTTTTAGATCTTTTACTGTGCTTCATTTTATCAGACAGATTCTATTTAAGTGATTTCTTGATTCAACAGCTCTTGCAGGAATCAAGCCTGAGTGTGGCAAGTAAAATTTAACTCAGTTAACGCTCAGTTCATTCAAGATATAGCAAGGGTTTTGGAGGAGGATTACTTATTCACATAGGGCCAGGTAGGTTTGATTAGCTAGTTTTCCCTCAATAAATTAAATAATTTTGTATTTACTTGGGTTATCTTTGTGTAGTATTAGAAAGAAAGTGTGATAATTTCAATAAATAAAGGGTGACAAAAATGCAAAAAAAAAAAATTAGAATAATAATAATCAGGGCTAATACTTTTTCACAATATTTTGTCACATATATGTGTGTGTATATATATATATATATATATATATATATATACACACACACACACACACATTTATACAAATGTACATGCACTAGGAGTCAAATGTTTGGACACACCTAATTCCATGGTCTTCCCTGATTTAATTTCTTTCTAAATTGGAAAACAATGCTGACGGCATCCAAAATATGTAATAACCTCCTTTGAACAGTTAATGTTGAGATGTGTCTGCTACTTAGCCTTCATAACAGCTCTAATCTGAGGTGCTTTTAAGTGGTGATTTCTGAGGCTGGTGACTCTAAATAAAGTTTTGGTCTTGCTTTCCGGGGAAGGTCTTCATGAGAGCCAGTTTCATCATGGTGCTTGGTGGGTTTTACAAATACACTCGACAATACTGTTCTTGCAAGAACCGTTCCAGGACG
>JAOVVB010000027.1:7435863-7447508 GCA_028570985.1 Heterobranchus longifilis | reverse complement strand
TGCAAGAACCGTTCCAGGACGGCTGACATTCGTGTCATAAAATAAGTTGCTGTAATTAAATAACAATAAATGACTTTAGTTGCTGTTACTTAACACTTAATGACCTAATGCCAAACATTTGACTGGTACTATGTGTACGTGTATGTGTGTGTGTGTGTGTGTGTATGTGTGTGTGTGTGTGTATGTGTGTGTGTGTGTCATCATCCCTACAGACAGCAATTTCCATGATACGCATTTGTAGCACGTGCAAACACGTGACGTTACAGGAAGTCGGCTTGTGTAAAGACAACAAAGCACTTTGGTGTTACAGTAGTGCACCGGATGTGCTGTAAAGAGAAGTGCGTGTGAGGACAAGCGACTACAAGCATGCTGCGATACACAGAGCCCGGGATAAATGACCTACTAACACAACTACTACCACTTTAGCATTATAGCTAGAAACTACACCTTCATAACACTCCGAATATCACGTGACACATCACCTAATAGAACACAGACCTAAAAGACTTTCGGTATTTATTCATAAATCAGCTGTTCCAGTTTCTGAGATCTTGTATAGGGCCTCATTCACTGAGTTTAGAGAACAGCAGGGTTAAATGTTAATAGTATTACATAACATTTACCCTGAAAGATAAAGATCACATTAGAGAACCCATTTAGCAGCTAACGAGAAAGCTAGATAGATTAACTTCACACACAGAGAGGAATTGTAATATTGAAAATTCGAAATAACCGCTTAGCTTGGTACAGGTTTCGTCGTTGTCATTGGTAAAAACAATAATTCACTATTTTGTATCCAAAACATGTGGCAGTCAGTAGACAACACGCATTTTTTTCCCCCCACGCGTATTCGAACTAGTCCCGCCTACTCCTCTGTGATTGGTTGGTTCCGGTTTGTCCCCTAGTCTATGATTGGTTAGCACCTTTTACTCCTAACTAGCTACCCGCACAACCAATGCCAACGAGCCGGAATACGAGTGGAGAAAAAAATGCGCTTACATAGCTAGCGAATTAGCTTAGCATGCGAATTAGCTTAGCAATCGCACAACAAACACGACGAATTCAAAATGTAAGGTCTAAAACCACTTGACCCTAATGTCGCTGGTGGTATTTTCGTTTAAGACATGGTTATTACTGTTACGTATATAAAGTGCTGATCTGTACCTTGATGCACGGCGACATTGCAGCCGTGTCCGTCGCAGTAAACCAGCGGGTTTTCGGCCCAGCCTCTCTCGTCAGAGCAAACGCAGCAACCACCGATCATCTCCTTCATAGTAGCGGACAAATAGTCGCTAAAAACCATCTACAAACAGAAATAAAGTCTCCAAACGCTTATATCGAGTCCTCGTCACGAATATCCAAGCTCCATTCCGAGGAAAAGTCCATATTTAACGTCGTCTCCTTCACATGAGCGTCCGGAGGCTCGCAGCGTCCCGGCGAGAAAAAAGGCGAAAATAGACCTCCAACACGACCGGGTCAAGCCTTCGTCCGTGTATCTAATTCCACTTTCAGCGAAAATTCATGCTTGGTCGTGTTTACAATGTAAATTGCTATTTTTGTTTTGTTCAACACACAAACCCGATGGCTCTCGGGAAGTAAAAGCGCGATGTGCGCATGCGCAGAATGAGCAACGCTAGACGAACTGATTGGTGGCAGCAGAAGGCCTCGAAGTGGATCAGAGCACGAGCTACACTAAACTCAATCCTCTTCAGCTCATCAGATCAGAACTGATGTATACATATCATCTACAGCACCAGTCTAAATTCTGAATTTCTTAATTGTGGAACAATACTGGATTATTATTTTTTTTTAACGAGGAAATAACACATGGTATAGGGAACAAGTTATTTTAAGACATGAAGGTCAGCAGTTCTTGAATAGTTGCTGCAAGAACCGTATTGTCAAGTGCATTTGCAAAACCTATGTGAACCTGAATCTGAGAAATTCATGAATTGCATCTCAGGAATGGTCATTGTCGCAAAGCAGCTTTACAAAACCAAAAGAAAATTAGGGAAATGTGTATGAGATGTGTGAGAAAATAATGTATAAATCAAAACGAACAGATTGCCCCTGATCAAGCCGAGGGCAATTGTGGCAAAGAAAAACAAAAAATCACCAAATAGCATCCCAGAGTAGAGCCATTATAAAGAATTTAAAGAGCATTAGCACTAGACACATCTCAATATCAACTGTCTAAAGGAGATTATTGCATATTTTGAATGCTTTAGCATTGTTTTACAGTGTAGAAAGAGAAGAAAATCTGAAAAGACCATGAAAATAAAGGGTGTGTGCAAACATTTGAATGGACGTGTATTCAAATCTTTACTTTCTTCAAGATTTAAAAAGGACACTCATACCAGCTGTAATTTCTTCTATAATTCTACTCCTAAAACAACTGTGCATGTAATTCGAGTAGATATTCCTTTTATTATTATTATTATTATTATTATTAAAAGTGAGTTTCTTAATGAGCTCTTTTTCTCCTTTAGATACATCAGTTTAGGGATTTCAAGTTTTGATATAAAATGTATGGGTTTCACATTTAAAAAGTTTGTCAACAAATTTTCTTACAAATTATTCATACTTTGTAATGCACTGTGTATTTTAATTTTTTTACAATAATAAACAGCATTATGGACTACAGCATTATCGAACTGCCTCTGACAATAAGTTCTTCTAATTTGGTGGTTTCTAGTTTGACCAAAAAAAAAAGATTTTTCAACATTTAACAACATTGAAAGACAAAATGTTTGATTTTATTATATTTGCAAATCTAGGCATATTTAATTAGATTAAACACATTTGCATAAGCAAATATACTGTAAATATGAGCATGTAATGTTTTTAGAGTATCATGACCAATTACCCTGGCTCATCATTCATGCCAGAATGATGTTCTTTAGTTATGCATTCACAGTGTTTTAACGGGTGTTTCCCAATTGACAGTTTACCAAAAACTTTTTTTTTTAAGTTTTGAAAATCTATTTCTAGTTCAATTCTTTGGCAAATAAAAGAGCTGACTCTCTTATATACAATAAGGAACCCGGGAAATGAGCTGTCTGTATAATGTTACAAGCCAGAAGCAAAAATACCACAGACACTAGTGAAATTTAGAAATTTTAATTACGACCACATTGAACAAATTAGCGATCAGTGATCCTGTTCCAGAAAATCCACTTTCCTATACAGAATTCAGTTTCACCGCATTTCCCAGGGGATGATTTGGAGAATCAAGTAGACCAAAGTAGATGAGTTTGCTTATCAGGATTTCTGAGAAGAAAATAACAGAAAACATAAAATGTCAGGCAAAATAGCCTGAATAGGAATTTAGGTCTATGTGAGTGTAATGGCAATGACAAATGTATTATAACTTAGCAGGCATCACATTTATGTTTTTCATGAGTTCAATTTACACATATTCACTTAAACATATATTTTCTTAATTAAGTTTAAGTAGCTGTGTTCAGCAGCCAAATTCACATTTACTGCAATTCTATGATGGTATCTGGGCCAAAAAAAAATGGTAAATGTGTCACTCATTTGCTGTGGTAAATCTCAATGAATATGCCTGGCATTGGTCTAAATAAGCTAAACTGGTATTAAAACAACTTCACTTAAAACTTAACATCAAGATTCCACCCTCTAAAAATAATGGGTTGTTTAAGTTCAACCTAGTGGTTCATTTTAAAGAATTGTGAACCAACCAGCACGCTGACATTATGGATCCATTGCTTTTGCAAAATACTTTGGCCAAGATTTTGGCATAGTGAATCAGAGACAACATAAGTCAATTTAAACAAACCAAAAGACTGTTTTTATGTTAGCCAGCCTCATTACAGTGAGTTTGTAATATTTCAAACAAAAGTGCTTATGGGTAACAAATGTTAGTCCTCTAGACTACATAAGAAAGCAGGTTATGTTTCTAATGTCAGTCACATGAGTACAAAAATTTGGTCAACTTTAAGTACCATTTTAAAGACAACTGACAAATATCATGTTGAATAATCCCTGATTTAAATGAGGTGTCCTTATGATTTGCATGTTAGTTTTCTGTATCAACCTTTTAAATCTTTTTTTTAGAGTAAAAAAAAACTTCATGATAAACTATAGTTTTTTTTTTTAAACCATTTTCTTAAAATTCACACTCTTTGAGACCTTCATTCATAATGTTTTACATTCCTATCCTAACAGTAATAATATGCAATATGACAAAATAAATGTGGATGGTAAAATAATCTTGACTCCCTACAATACATTTGGCAGGAAATAATGCTGGATGAGCTGCTGCTCCTTCATACCTGTTGCTATCAGATTGTACAACTTATCCACCCGTTAACTGTGCACATTCCTCTTTCTCTTTACCCTGTACCAGGTCTCTGGAAGCCTGGAGCATATTCCCCGAAGACTTCAGGCACGAGCAAGGAGACACCCTGGACATATACACGGACCAATCCATCTCAGGGAAAACACTCACACACTCCTTCACACACTATACCATTTAACTTACGCTGCATGTTTTTGGACTCTGAAGGAAACTCGAGTACATAGAAGAAACCAGCCAAGCACGAGGAGAACATGCAAGGCAGGAATCAAACCCTCGACTTTACTACTATATAAGTACTTTAATCTACATTTTATGTGCATTGCTTTTGTTCTTGTAACAACACTGATAGGATATATTTTTGTTTAGTTTTTTGACTATGTAAGCATATTTAATTTAATGAACACATTTGCATAAACAGATATATCTGAAGATGTATATTTTTTTTGTATATCAGAAACAATTACCCTGGTTCATCATTCATGCCAAAATTAAATTCTTCAAATATGCATTCAGAGTATTTTAATAGGTGTTTCCTGATTGTCAGTTTACCAAAATGGCTCTCCGGATTTGCAAGTCAATTCCCAGCTCAATTCCCAGGCAAATAAAAGAGTTGACCCATTCATTAATGACACACCCTCTTTTACCTTGTGAAAAGAAACAAAAATTACTGTGGTAAGAAAATAACCTGATAATTTTACAAAAGATTACTATGGATTCATAAAATATTTTGCTCTCCTATTATTTTAGTGGAAGTTAACCTACATGTTTTTTTTTGTTAATAATTGTTAATATTTTTATTTGTACAACATTTTGTTTAAGAGGAAGAAGTTTGCAGACTTTCAGTTTAAATCTTTCAGTTTACAAAAATGTTTTTAGGCATCAAGAAAAAGTTGAAAATGTGTTTTTTTTAAAAATAATAATTCTGGCATTTCTGGCAATTCTTTTCATACATTCTGGCATATGCTCAAATCATATGTACCTGTAATACTATCACTTATATTACAAAAAAGAAATAAGAATATGCTCATATGCTGTAAATGTATAACCATCAGCCCAACATTCTAGTGAATACCAGTTAGCTGGCTTGTGGGTGTTTTTTGTGTGGGTTTGTTTAAACCTCAGTCATTTTAATGTGTGGGTTGATGCTCATCCTGTGTACTTAATGTCCAAACCCTGTTATTGTAGTAGTAATAGTAGTAATTATTTTTGTTCCACAAATTATAAGCCAAAATGTCTGGTTGCTGTAATACAATGCTTGCCCTGCTGTTGTACCAAGTCATGTAGTCTATGTCTACAAAACAGACTTATAGTAGCATAGTGTATATATATATGTGTGTATGTGTGTGTTCTTTTTTCAACATCGGCTAGAAATCCATGACCAAAATATCCTTCCACACTGACAATTTCAATTGACAAAGTCTTCAATTAAATTTAATGTAAATGAGATCAGATACTCAATCTTACTCTATACAGTAGTTGCTGAGTGTATTATTTATTTTAATACACATGACAATATTTTTAGGTTGTTCTCACATATAGTATAATCCCAAATCATGTGTACAAAAATGATTTATTCATTTATTTACAGTAATTATTTTATCCTGGTCAATGTTATAGTTGATTCAAAGCCTATCACATAAACACTAGGATGGGATGCCAGTGCATGCAGCACTGTGCACAGACATCTACAGACATGTTTTGTGTCGGTGTTATAACCCAAAGGAAATGCACATAAACATTATGAAAGTGTGCAAGACCAAGCACAGTCAGGCTATATCAGGAACCTTGGAACCAAATAATCTTATTTATAAATTGTCAACAGGCATGGTTTTCACAAATAATTTTTATTGAGAAATATATTCAAACAGCAAACAATCTGCACTCTCTGGACTTGACAGACGGCCTCCCGTTGCAAATGACATGACAGTTTCAATAATCACTAAGTAGACATTAAAAAGCCATTAAATTACAAAATAATGAAAGGGAACAGCAGAAAGACAAAGAATAAGAAAAATTACACATTTAAATGCAACTTAAGATGTAAGTTATTTTAGCATAAAATCCAAAACATCTGATTAAATATGAAATATTTATGAAAATTTTTAAAGGCCCTCAAAAATTGGAATTCCACTACATCTTCATTCCTGTACTAATTTCAATGCACATAACTACCTGTGCAAAATGATCCACACATGCACTGATCTCACCAACCAAGTGTTGTAAATTATTTCTTGAGTGCAGAGAAGAGTCAGGAGAGGTGGGTATGTAGTTGACAGAAAGTCAATCTCTATTCGGTGCACATGAACCAGAAGATGGAGGATTTTCTAAAAATGTCTGGATGCTATAAGTCTCTTGTATTTAAACTAAACTAGAGGCACAAAATATTATTACAGCACATTGTTTATTTCCACATCAAATTTCATTATACTACTTAAGAACTTAATGTATGCAACTCTCTAATCTTACTTTGCCTTTTTTCTACACTCCTAGTGTTAGTTTCAATCCTCCTCAAGCTATTCTATAAGAAGCAGTCAGTATTTCCACTAGTTTAGGACCCCAATTATTACCAGTCATATGTAGGAGTAATGTGGAACACTGAAGCAATATTATGAATTGTACTTCTGGCTTAAAAGGAGGCTTTACTTTTTTAATGTCAATGCAATTAGGGCAGCGCACATCTCAGAGAAATCACAAATAGTGATCAAATGGAAGAGTGGTAACAGTGTAGAACCAATCATGCATCAGAAAGAATAGGTACTTATATTACTTAAAGGTCCCATATTTTACCATTTCTTTAACAAGGTAACATGGATCTCAGAGATCTCCCAACGGGTATCAGTCAGTGCTTCAGCTGAAATCCATTTGCTCATACCTCAATCTCCCTTCATGTCACTCCTCATGCAAATGTGCCATTTCAGTGTCTATGTACTACTGAGTTATGCCCTACTGGAGAACATCAGAGCTGAGCAAGCCAGAGAAGGGGATCCTCTTAATTTGGGTCACAGTAGTAGAAATATCTAATTGGCGTGTTTTACCCCTGGACAAAACACACACAGTTTTTGTTTGTAAATGCACAGTGGTGACCGATCAAAATGTGTAAATATGACTAAACAGTGAATTTTGCATAACATGTGCCCTTGAAATTTTCACTGTTACCAGTACATCATATCCACCTTTTAATATGAAAGATACATATTGCATACATTTACAAGGACATATTTATGAGTGTAGAATTAGTATTGTATCATTCACTAGTAAAATGGTTCATATTTTTATTCCTTTTACAATATCCCCCATCATTTGGACACAGCGATTTTGATTCCCAGGTGATGCTACAGCCATCTGTAGCTGGGAGTCTAGAAAGCAGATTGCCTGCAGACTCTGTGGGATGTCATTTCCGCACACTCAAATCAATCCTAGTGACAATAGCCAATCGTGGGTGTCTGAGCTCACATAAGGAGAATGGGTCAGATAGCGCTTTCATCCAAGTGTGTAACGCCACTCCCATACAGTGCATGAGCAGCAGATTGAAAAGATGTGATCTGCAGCTTGGAGAAGGCACCTATTAACCTTGCGCCCTCCCTGGTTGGTAGCGGTCACTAAGTGCCCTAATAGGTGGGAATTGGATATGACTGAATTAGCGTAGAAAATATCCAATCCAAAAAAAAAGGATTTTCCAATAACAGTTTAAATAGTTTATTTAAATTTAAATAACTGTTAATGTCAACCATTTACTGCCATCGAATGAAGGAAAATTGCACATAAAGTTACCAGCTTTTGGTTGTAAACTAACAGCAATTTGGCCTTTTGGTTTCCAATCTGAACCCATTTTGACACTTGAAACGAAATTAAAACACCTCTTTGTGGTGGAAAATCTGGAAAATTTTAAGATTTAGCACAAGCACTCTGTCAGTGATAACATGTCAATTATACATACTTTATGTAAGTGTTTAATAGATCAATACAAGCTAATTGGTAGATGTAGTAAAAGCCTTTTTTGTCATGCTTGAGATACTTCCTTCACTCCAGTAAGTGCTTTGTGAGGATCACAGCAGATCTGAGACATACCTTGAGACATACTACTGTACTCACCATGGGTAGGATGCCAGTCCATTACATGACATTAATTTACATGTTGGACAATTTAGGGTGGCCAGACTACCTACTGAATTTATTTTTTGTGAATGAGAGAAACGTTCAAAACTCCTCACTCAATGTGTTATGGCACTTCGAGCAGTATGTAGTAGTCACTTTTACCTGGGCAACTTAGACATATTCTAAAATGCCTGCAATCTCAGGCACTATGTTGTACCTGAAATGTTAATCATCATTACAATAGTTGAATATCTATAGGCCAGTTTAGGGGTGTTGCTTCCATATAGAGTTTTAATCAATTTCTTGCTTTAGATCCCATGATGCTCTTATGCATCATAATGACATGCTTGTTGAGATATTTGATTTTAAACAGTCTGTCATAAGGTTCTTTTTGCCATAATTTCTACAACCTTTTGAGCATCCAAATTATGCACAGTTTAATGTTATTGTTTTTTTTTTTATTATTTGTTTTCAAGACTCAAGTGTAAATTTAAAGTTTTAATCTGCTGTAATTAATGGGGCATGGGGAAAAGTCTGTGATTTTATTAAGCCTCTGTAAATCCACATTCGGGTATAAAGGTGCAGAAGGCCTTAATAGACAGAGAAACCCAATGGAATGTCTTTGCCAGTGACTGCTAAAAACAATTGGAACAACTAGAGTGGTAAGAATAGTGATGTACCGTGGCTCCAGAAGTCACCTTGGTTGGACATCCATAAAAACTGCATTCTTCACCATTGATAGAATTTCTCAAGTCAGATACGCCCCATCACTGGAATTCACGGATGCTCAAACAGAAAAAGAGTTCTAAGAACTAGAAAGGCAAAATGAAGGAGGCTCTTATTCAGAAACTGTTTTCAGAATCGCTTCCCAATTGCACAAAGGAGCAATTTACTTTTGACAACTTTGCAAACAAATTAACCCATAGATAGTAATGTAAACCCCTCTTAAGACCTGATCTAGAGTTGTGCTGGTAGAAGGATTGGTAGAGGTGATGATCCTGGACTGAGATCATCTAGAGGAGGTATTGCTCACATTACCGAGTCTGGACAGAGGGGAATATCTAACACAAATAATCAATCAGCATTAAGATTTCCCAAAGCATTCAAACATAAATTGCACAACAACTATGCTAAGTTAAAACATATGGTCTGTTGCAAATTATGCCTTTATACATTTTTCTTTCTGTTACTAGTGAACCTTAACATGTGCTCCATGTTTCTATCCAGCACTGTTTTTTTATATACTTTATACTCACCCAGTGCATGTCCCAACGCTACATAAAAAGTTTTTCCAATTTTAAAATGAAAAAAACAACAACAACAACAACAACAACAATTTAACAAAAAACATACAACAAAACAAAAACATAATTATCAGCACATTTTAAACCTTTCATTACGCATTTAAATGTCATGCTGTGCAGACATGGTTTACAATTTAAGATCTGTATCTACATACGTTTCGAAATCCGGGAGAAAAAAAATCTTCCTCTGATGAACAGTTGTCCAGATATTCTATTTGACTTCCACATTCAAACTCTGCCCAAACCTATTCATACATTAAAAAAAAAATCTTCTTTCTTTGCTTACTTTCATTTGCCATTATCTAAAGTTGAATGCCTATTCTAAAACAAAACACACGTAGTCACTTCGTACACCGCTGCGTCTCCAGCATATTTAACTGCAGCAGAACCACCGCTTTGTTGACATACCACCTCCTTTGTTTGCGTTCTAATATCATCGTCCCTGATTGGTCCAGAGCCTGAAACAACCAATCAGTGGAAGGTTTAAATTATCGGCGGGATCTCATTTTAATTCCAGTGCTCGGACTAAACCGTAGAAATTTTTAACGACACAAATATTCTAGCATGAAGAATTGTGTTTTAATTCTGTTTCTAAAACTTAAATCCGGGCAGCAGCTTGTTTTTTTTGGTTTTTTTTTCTTTTTTAGGGAAAAATATTTAGGATACATAGAGTGAGAGATTACAACTGGAGGAATAGGCAAAGTGTTGAAAATATCTGGTGTAAACACACACGCGAACATAAAAAAAACTTTCTCATCCTCTTGTTTCCACCCCATCTGCTTATCAACAGAAGCCGTGCAAAAATAGGGCGTGTGACATTTTCTCTAACTATGGCTTTTAGAAATGGTTTGAGGTTAACATATTTTTTTGGTATATAGAAACTGCCTGGGTCAACGACATACTTGAACGACTTGCATGCAAAAGATAAGTCGAGTTTTAAAGAGATTCCCCAAACTCACACGACAATAATGTTTTCTTTTGTTTATTTATTTATTTATTTATTTATTTGTGTGTGTGTGTGTGTGTGTGTGTGTGTGTGTGTGTGTGAAATCTTAATATATTACTCTGCTAAGAGCTGGGATAATCATGAAGCCTAGAGTAACGCTGATTGTTTTAATTACATCTACTGTGATCATTTTCTTCATAACTTTTCATAATATTTCCTGAAAATGACGACTTACACTACTACTACTACTACTACTACTACTACTAATAATAATAATAATAATAAACACCATCATCATCTTAACACTTTTAATGAAAAAACAGCCTTATTTATTTTGTTATAGCTTTCAAAGTAACCCACTCCGCTAGCTTTATTCTAGATTATTCCACTTTTTCATATTAAACTGTGGCACATTATATTTCGTAGAAGCAAACTAAAACATACACACGTTATCTCCTGTGACCTGACTTATACAGAAGCCGTCGACCAAACGGCCTTTTACTTCTCCAACTATAAGTGTGTGATGTAACGTTTCTCTAATTTTTGTTGCACTTTGGAGGGTTTCGGTTGACTTGCTTTTTTTCAGGAATATCTGCGACACACCAGTGTTTATCACGTATTACATATAAAATGAATTGAACTCATCCTCATCTAATGGGGTTTATAAACTACATATCAGGTTATTGGTTGTTTAGGGTCACAAGGATTAGGAAGCAAAAAAAAAAAAGTGCCTCAGTGGAACTAAGACTTTTCGCCCTACATTATTTGAATATTTCATTAATGTGGTTAACTTATGTCAATGCATCAAAAACAACATATTAATAATCAAATTGTCTCTAATTTGAAAACGAGAAATTTTATTCATGATTACAAATTTAATTAATCAGCAGTACCACTACTATACTACTACTGATAATATTGTGTAATGATTGTAAATGGTTGCAATTTTTTTAAATTTATATATGTATTTATGTGT
>JAOVVB010000027.1:7404905-7420092 GCA_028570985.1 Heterobranchus longifilis | reverse complement strand
TAAAAAGGTGTGTGTCGGACGTGGGGGTAGTTAAACCGTGAGCCAAAAAAGGGTCAGATAGCTCGAATGACGTACTGCTGCAACGCAAAGACAAATAATGATAACGACAATATTATTGGGCTGTTAAATAGCCTAATATATACAACCTGTCACTTGAAGTCCACAGAAGTCGTTTTTTCATTATTGATGTTATTTTATACTTAAAAATACTGGGAACATGTATCTATAGATGTATGAAGCTTAATCTGGTTTCCTCACATTTTAGACTGAACAGTTTCAGTATTTCTGTGATCGTTAGGAAATTTAATTCTATGAAACTGTGCCTAAAACACTAAAACATTTTTACTAACAAAAAAGAATGTCTCACTGTAGTCTGCAACTTCACAGATGAGATGGACCTGTGCTTTTCCCTTTAAAATGAACACACACACACACACACACACACACACACACACACACACACTTAAAGGAAAAGGGAGTTTATAAATTCCCTTTTCCTTTAAGTATTACCACCTCTTAATTGATCACAACTAGATCATTCAACAGGTATACCCTGTCAGTCTGCCTGTCAAACTCTTTCATATACAAATTGTTGCATTGGTAGTAGCAAAAAACATTCCTAGAGAGAGAGAGAATGCTATGGTTTTGATATATTTACCTTACACAGCATTGCAATTTTACTATCGATGTTAATATTAATATCGATATCAATAATATTCTCAATATTCATATTCATATCAATATTTTCAGTGTAGTTCAAAGTTTTTTTGTTACAATTGTGTAGGTCAAAATTTCTGTTTACATGATACCAAATCTAATTAAATAAGATTACTTATTACTTATTATTAGAAAAGTATCCAGTCTCTTGCGGTATGCTATTTATCCGAAGGTTATAACTCGAAAAATTCCAGTGATGAGCATAATCTAATTTCTCGTAAAATGAGCATAATCTGATTATTTGCCCCAGATAATTGCTATTTTCTCTCGGTACAAAGCCACCTATTCTGGACTGAGAGCTTTGTTCAGTGAGAGAAGGGCAGAGACTGACTCAGCTGCATACAATGCCATATCTAAATCGGTTGAGTTTGATTGACACACACACACACACACACACACACACGCACACACACACGCACACACACACACACACACACACACACACGCACACACACACGCACACACACACACGCGCGAACAGGGTTACTACTGGACTATACCTCAGGGCAAAGAAGGGCTTTGGGGTGAATCCTGAAATCAATTTGTCTTCTGAAACAAGAAATGGAAGAATGCAAAACGTGTTACAAAACGATCTGTGTGCCCGTCTGTCCACATTACTGACTGCGATCTGTCCCGGCTTTAAACAGGGAACAGCAAGAGCGTTAGGTACTACAAGCGGTTCTTAATTCAAACAAATGATTTGATCTTCTTCAGCGCACAGCCCATAAGGTTGAACAAAAACACTGTAATAATTCAAACTTTTGCGTTTCAAATAAAAGAGAGAGAGAGAGAGAGAATGCAATGAGCTTTTGACATATACATTTTGACATACCTTACAATTTTTTTGCATTTAACTACTACTACTACTACTACTACTAATAATAATAATGAAGATGATAAAGATTTCTGTTTGAGGAATGCAAAATGCCATATAAAATAATGTATTTAAAAGAAAACCATACCTCATCTATTTTTGGTAGGGTATATTATTTATAAATAAAAATACATATATCAAGAAATTCCAGATTAAAAAAAAATTTGATTTCTTGACAAAGGAGCATAATCTGATTATTTGCTCCTGATAATTGCTATTTTCTCTCAGTATAAAGCCACCAATTCTGGACTGAGAGCTTTGTTTAAGTGAGAGAAGGGCAGAGACTGACTCAGCTCCAAACAATGCCGTATCTGAATCGGTTCAGTTTGATTGACACACGCGCACACACAGACACACACACACAGACACACACACACACGATCAGGGCTACTACTAGACCTCAGGGCAAAGAAGGGCTTTGGGGTGAATCCTGAAGTCAATTTGTCTCCTAAAACAGTAAAGGAAGAATGCGAAACGTGTTACAAAACAATCGATTTTTCTCCTATAGTTCATTTAACATTAAATCAGACAATGAGCAAACTAATCCCTGACAATTCACATTAACTCAGTAATGATTCAGTCGGTTATATGAGGAAAAATTAAATCACACTTTGATTGGTTTCAAAATGTAAGACATTGTAGGACATTCGATAGTCGATTTTAACATAAAGGAATTGTGTGTGTGTGTGTGTGTGTGTGTCCATGTTACTGACTGCGATCTGCACTCGTTTCCGACAGGGAATAGCATCAGCGTTGTCACTTACTAAAGAGTGTTCTTTATTGGAAACAAATGACAAGTAAAACATGACGAATGGTCCATTTAAAAGTCCAATATGCCATTTATTTAATTTCTTTTGTTCATATTATGAAAGAAATCCAGCATAACTTGTGTAAACCCGAAACTCTACTTCTAAACAAATAAACAGCACCACATGGAACTCGGCAAACTCGGCGAAAAAAAGAGTTAGTAGACCTTATTTTTAGTCCAATTCAACAACGACAATACAGTAGACAAGAGCGTGAACAAAACCACCAAACATTTAGTTTTTAAATATGATAAAGAAGAAAGCGTGTATGTGTGTGTGTGTGTGTGTGTGTGTGTGTGTGTGAGAGAGAGATAGAGAGAGCGAGAGAGATATGAGAAAATGCATCACATTTCAGTGCAGATTTCTTTCATAACAATTATTTATTAAAACCAAATAAACATAATTTATATTCCTAAGCATTCTAGTAATAATAAACCTATTTATTTTTTAGTTATCGATTTTTTTAAATAAATGTAAATATTCTTAGTCTTCATCTTTAATTGGACCTCACTCTGAGAACGATTTCACTAAAACTGAGATCTGCACGCCAAGATTAATCAGTCTTTTTCTGGTCGTTTTCACGCTTTTCAGTGGGGATCTGGTATCTGGATGACTAAGAATCTTTACATACACATGTTCAACTGCTAGTTAAAGGTAGAAAACACTAGGATCGTGTTTGTATAATGTATAGAAGACTCAAAACAGGGCACTGTTTTATACCCAGCATACAGTGATTCCAAACCCCCCCTTTAATTTACACCCATAATCATTTTCTCTGAATTATTCACTAAATAGAAATAACAAAAGACTGATTCACAAGGGTGCACCTGCATTTTCTAAAATTTGGTTTTAAGAACAAGCGTATTTGAAGATTAATACGTTTTAATAGTGGATTAAAAGAGAGGATCCAGGCACGATGCATGGAGTGCATGCGATTTTGTTACAGTGTTGAAACCCATTAATATTAAATTATTTAGAATTCATTTCATATAGTTATTAAAGTTAAAAGGTTTTGATCCAAGCCTAAAACAAATAGGCCTTTAAATAATGCTAACTCATTGTGATCTGTATGTGAAAGGCACAAAAAGCCTATAATATTACTGTATACATTGAAATTATAAGCCAAATATTTGAATATTTGGATAAGAAGATAATGATCTTTTATAACGGTTTTTAGGGAGGATGTGCGTGAAGTTTATTTAGCATTTAAAGAGGTCTCAGACTGCAAAAAAATTTAATCCCTGCTTTAGACAGAAGACTTTTTTCGACCGCATTTAGGCAAAAATCGGGTAAATGCTTGTAAAATGAACAGGGAAAATTATGCACAGGACTTTTTTTTCCATCAATATATGAAAAAAGAAACTTTCCCAATGAATTTCACAAAGCCTGTTCACAAAAGCTTTTATTTTCTGCTCCAAATGTTGGGTTTGAAGATACTGTCGGATGAAAAGACTTTTTTTATTAGGAGTCAGCACCTAGCATACTGTTTCGTTATACAGGTTCAACAACATTTTAAAAATTAAATAGCAATATGAGAAAATCTAAGAATACATGCGGAGAAACAACAAATAGGATAATCGTTGTGAGGGACACTAAGAGTTTTTTTTATTTTATTTTTTTAATATGAATGCATTTCACTGCATATCATACTGTGTATGTAAAACAAATTTTATTTAAATGTTAAAGAGCCTAGACTATAAAATGGCAGGTCTTCCCTTATCTTTTTCATAGCCCCAATATAAATTTATAATTGAATCTCCCCTTTTTTGTGTGAAAACAAACCAATTTTTTCTTTTTCATGTTTTTCCCCTTTCTTTGCATACAAAACACTGACTTCCAGCTTCTTGTTTTTCCTTCTTGTTTCTTTCTCCTCTTTTTCTTTCTCCTCTTTTTTCTGCTTTAAATCTTTGAATATTTTTAGTGTCTAGCCCTGTACTTACAAATGCATATTTACTTTTCAAACAGGAAGGTATAGAGGTGTGTGTAATGGGTTTATAAATCTAGATCGATCAAGTGTGCTTCGAAGCGCACTCTACACGTTTAGTTTGTATGATATGTTGCAGTTTAAAATGAAAGAAAAATATTGTCGAAAAAAAAACTTACATGTAACCAGAAAGGTTCTATAGACCATATTAAATGAAAATACACAATGCATAAATTACATGATGTTTTTACATCACAGCAAAGTAACCTTTTATTTTCAATAAACCTTTTCTGCCTGAACCTTTAACAATGTTGGTTGAAGAATATTTTTTCTCCTTTCAGTGTAAAACATGTACAGTGGAACAATCATTAAAAATATATCACATTACTGTGAAGAAAAAAACTTTTCTAAGGAGCTAGTTTGATGTTAAAGTTTGACACAAATTATCTTTAGAGAGAAATATATAGTTTTTAACCCAACACGACCAGGTGAATATCAATCGTTTTATATAAATAATTATGATGGTATTTTTTCATCACCAAAAAAAAACCAACAAAAAGATAGAAATTAACGGGTAGATGTTAAATTTAATTTTTATAAGACTCCGCATTAAATTAATTTATAGTAAGCTCGATATAAATAGAGATAAAAAAAAAAACTTCTTTTAAAAAAAAAAAAAATCGCATTTAATCCCGAAAATTGTATAGCGGCTACTTTGAAAATGTAGCCATATTTCCTTCTGCATAAATAAAGATCTGTTTTCTTTACATGCTAGAGATAAACTCTGTTTCGGTTTTAATGTAAGGGTCCGGTTCGGTGTGATATAAGCACATATGCTTATTAGCATTTTAGCTCTTAAGGCTGAAAGTGAATGAACATCTGCTCCAGCAGAAACGGACCTGTGAAGGACAAACAATAGGCTCGATGGCTTACAGATTCACCTCTACGCTGTTAATGCGTTTTTTCTGTTCCAAAATAACCTTTATGGACAAAACCTTTCCCTGGTGGATGTGCTATACTTTCAGAAATACAATCGGAACAAGGGGTTAACGGTGCGACACGCTCCAATTTCCCAAACCGAACAGAGAAGCCATTACGCTGAAAACCGCAAGCGCGGACTTGAATCGCAATCTGTGCCTTAAAGTACATTTCGCAACAGGTTTAATTTGTTTAATAACACACACTGGACCGCTCAGGCTCTAGATTCATGTTTACGTATCGCCCTTTTGATACGAATACGCGACAATTACGGACAGGTCTTCTTTTCAGACGAGGCTAATTGTGGCCCAGAGCCAGCAGGCCATTTTGTGTGCATTTGTCGCCCCCATTAGACGAAGAAAAATATCGCAACTTCCGTCTAAAGGGGGGCAGGGCTGAGGCATTTAAGGTGGAACGGAGTAATTTAAAAAAATTAATCGCCACCTCAGAAACGGGCCTCAAAGCTTGGAAAGCATCGATCTCTAAGACTTATGCCTTATATTTTACGTGAAAAATGATAAAATGGTGATTTATCTAATAAGATACACAGGTAAGTTTGCATTGATCTGCTATTTGCTGCTATTTATTTAGGAATAAAAAAAAGAAAAATACTACAAGTCAAAAAACACCAAAAAGAATTTTGGTTAAAAATAAAAAATATCAATCAATCAATTAATCTATCTATGCTTTATATGGACCTTTATCTGGACAGATAGTCAGACGTTACTGGTTTGCAATTTCACGTATGGATTAACATTGTTTATTGGACACATAATGCCGTATTATCTTCCACAAAATATAGGCCCACGTAAATAAAAATAAATAAAAATAAAGGGACGTAATTAAAATGGTAACTTATTTTTACACCTGTCCTACCTGGTCATGTACACATTTGCCCCGCGAGGCACCTCTGTTATTGTATGTCCAGTGAAATTTAGGGGTCGGTGAGGGGCTAAAAGCGTTTATCTATCCATATGGATAGATGGATGGATGGATGGATAGATAATACTGTATTATGTGTCTAGTAAACAATGTTAAACCACACGTGAAGTCCAAGCGCTGGTCTGTCAGCGCGCGAGCTCATTTATATAATAAACAAGTTATTTTAACTTAAATTCCGTTTTCTGTGAAAGTGACGACTTATATAACCATTATTTTAGGAAAAACGTACAAAATTTAATCCATTTGGAAAAAGAACCGATAATGACTAAATTTACACTATAAGCTTATTTTAAGCACTCTTCCGAAATTCTGCAGCATCTAAATCATAAACAGATTTATTTATTCCGGACGT
This sequence comes from Heterobranchus longifilis, assembly GCA_028570985.1. Classification (NCBI taxonomy): domain Eukaryota; kingdom Metazoa; phylum Chordata; class Actinopteri; order Siluriformes; family Clariidae; genus Heterobranchus; species Heterobranchus longifilis. The sequence continues at coordinate 7,413,499 of JAOVVB010000027.1, read as the reverse complement.
TAATCAGTAAACTGTGCGGTGATGAGATAGCCTGCTCTGCACACTGAAGTGCTCAGCATATAGTTTCATTATTAACGATTAATTTTACACCGGATTAAACTCTTTGGGCTGTATTACTAGAAAAGGCATCAAATAAAAATACAAAAGATATTAAAGGCTAATTGTAGGCTATATTAGATCACCCGTTCAGCCTGGACCATGAGGAGGTCCTGGAGTAGATTACTACAGAATAACTACAGAAAATCACAAGATAGACCGATTATAACTTTATACTTAACATATAATAAACAGTATTATAAAAACATACGCAGATACCTTCAGATTCTTTTTTTCATTGCACTCTTCTGATCACGATAGGATGCAGCCATGTTGCGCTTAAAAATTAAATGTAAAAAAGAATTAACTAATAAAGGTGCTGCTGCTGGTCACTTGGGTGGTACTATCAAGGGTACACCTTTCAGCTGTTAATGTTCAACTGGACGTTTAATAAAAATAATTTAAGATGCCTAATTAAAATTTCAACAAGTTAATTAAAGGACCACCACATTATGTCAGACGTAAGGGGTCCATAAGGCTAATAAATGTACAAAAATGATGGTAGCACCCCCGTAACAAGCAAAGGTAAGCACACATCTTGGTTTTCACTTTCATCTTTGAATTAATAAACAACTGCAAAAATGCTGCATAACATCATCATTTATGTGGAGGCTGAGAATGTTTATTGAATCTCCAGAGACACCATCTCTGATGCTGTGGGTCTTGTAATTTCTTTTCCCTGATCAGTTTCGGAAAAGATTAAACCTCAACAGCCTTCATATGAAGATCTAATAATAATAACAATAATAATAGACACACAGTTCAGATGGATATATGAGAACAACAGACCTCATGCGGATGAGAGTGCAGTTAGTGACCGTTTTAGAAAACACACAGGCACGAAGATTTGCAAAGTGCTTTATTGGTTTTGAGCGATGCTTCTGAAATGGAGTGTGTTATATCGATTAACATCTTAAACTCTGAATAACCCCCTCCCGCTCTCCTAAAAACCCCTCATATAAACACTTTCCATCCTCAAGTCTTTTGGCAAACAATTATTTCTACAAGCTGATGAAGGGGGCTCTCTTTCTTTCTTTCATCTTCAACTAGCTGCGGAGTTAAACAGGACACACACACACACACGTTTCGCCGCGTTTTAATATAGCCTAAAAAGAGACATTATCTGATAATAGCACACAATACAACTTCCATCATTTTTCGGTGAAGATTTCTACATGACACGAAGAACCTGTGCGGAAAGTCTGAGTGCTGATTTGGCAAATCTGAAGGCCAGAGGCGCGAGATGAAGCGGGTTTCCGGCTGAGAGCTTCTGCGTGTCAAAACCACAAGTATTCAAGCACATGTATATATATATATATTTTTTTTTCTTCTTTGCAAATGCGAAGACCACGACGAATGCAGGGAGAGTCAGTGTCCCCCCCCCCTCTCTCCTGTTCCCAAAAAATAACACTTAAAAAATAAAAATAAGAAAAACCACTGCGCAAATTGGTCAAAAAAAATAAGAAAAACAAACGGACAGAAATAGCAAAATAGTCTGGATTAAAGATAATACTGAGGTTAAATTGATGAACAAAAATAATAATAATAATTAAAAAAAAAAAACATTATAACAGAAGTCCGAGTCAACTTTCACAGGGCCATTTTCACTACTGGAACACAAAGGGGGTTAATAGTTTGAGTGTTATTCTTATACACAGCCAAACAACAGACAACAAACAAACAAAAAAATGTTTTAACCACACAGATATTAGAAAATAAGATTTCACCTTTGGAGAAAAAAAAAAACTAGGATTAAGAATACAAAATTAAATAATTTGGAGTAAAAAGGCACGACTCTTGCACAGTGTATACATTGCTGACACAGTATAAAGCAGGTAGAAGACCGGCAGAAATAAGCGCGAGTATTATTATTATTTTTGTTTTTTGTTGTCTTTTTTACCTTTCTTTTTTTTTTCTGGGAGGCGTGGCGGTTACACACGGATTCAGGCTGAACAGGTCAAACAAATGCAACATGCATTAATAAAAAAAAAAAAACTTTTTTACAGTACTGCACAATTCAAAACAGTAACATTCTTCATTTATCAGAACACTTCACTCGATAGGGATGTGCTGCTTAAAATGCGGAAAAAAATTCCGTGTACAACTTAAAATGCAAATAAAAACTGTGCATTTAATTTAAAAACTAAATCAACAAATAAGAAAATGTTGATTCTGATTTCATAGAGTCAACGTTCTAGAGGTGGCGCCATGTTTCGACACATCAATACCAACAAATACCAATTTCATGCAAAATTCGTAGAAATTCTAGCCATTTCGCACAGCTGTATATGAACTAAGTAAGAAAACATGACGCTTAACATGAACAATTATTGACCTTTCCTAAGAGTCGACTGGAGTTCTTATAAATCAGTTATGAGTCTTTTGTAAGCTTACAGGTGTGGCATGTCCCCCCTGTAAATACCACTCTACCGAACCAAAGGGATTATCTAAACTTCTGGTTCATTATGTGCAAAATATACAATACACTGTTGACTCGACTGCCAAGTTAAAACGTAAAGTTTACAAAACTGGCAAAAAATAAAAAAAATAAAAAAAATCACTAGCCTACACACAGGACCCCCCCCCCATCCTCTGTTTCTCAAACTCCCCGAATGAACACTGTTGCTAACATTTCAGCAATGAGTGTGTATTTGTTTAAACGATGAAAGAGGTAAACTATAACTTTTCCGCCTAGAACAAGCATACTTGTGACGTAACAAATCCACAGACTGCATTCAATAGTGCCTCATAGTGCTATTGTTGCAGTAGGTAACAGACCAATAGATTCTAAAAAAAAAAAAAAAAAGTGCAACAGTTTAAGGTGCTGATGGCAAATGAAAGATCGTTCCCGTAACAGATTTTACAGACTGAAGTGATTGCCACCAATGCTGTTGCTTCTGTTTAGTTCATTAGAACGCCTTTTCAGGATGTAAAATTCTAGACAAATCATCTCAACCTCCTATAGTTCATTTCAAAACACAGGGGAAAAAAAACACCACCACACACTCGTGTGAAACACTGTAGGAACATGCAACAGTCAGAAGGTGCATTCCTTCGTAAATGTGAATGAAGCTCAGGAGCGTTTTCTTTGCAGTCAGTCTGTTCAGAGGAGGAGAGTCATGATCTTGGGAGAGAAAAACTAAGGAGAAGTTTTGTTAACTAGGAAAATTAAAGTATGTTCATCTACAAGTGCTGCAGCCTTTAACTAGAAGAAATGCAAATGAAAAAAAAGTAGAAGGAAGATTTTGGTTAAATGAGTATATGAAAGGGACAGAAAAGAATGAAGCATGGGTGGAAAAAGGGAAGGTTTACATTAGGGGCAGGATTTGTGTTTAACTTTGAAAGATGAACGGGGTGGACTGATGAAATGCAATTTCTGGTAAAGCATGTAAAAAAAAATCATATTGATAATGATTTGGGCGGGGTGATCGACTTTGCATGGAATAGCTTCACATTTCCATTTTGTCTGAAGTTGGAAATTCTACAGCAGTTGCTCCATTCCTTCTCAGCCTCCGTTCTGAGTGACTTCATTCTACAGGTACATGTCCATTCACTGAGCCACGCACACCATCACATATGAATTAAAAATGCCATGAGGGACATGCATTGGAAAGCCAAAAAAAAGAAAATAAAGGGAAAAAAAATTCCTTAGCTCCCAAAAAGATTTATACTTGTTACTGTTTCATCACAATTATGGTCCCACAAACGGCAAAGAACAAATAAAAAAAAATGTAAACGAATGGTGGTTGTAGCTGCTGTAAGGGTGGGTGAGTGCGATTGGGCACCCCTCCATCAGCGTTCCTCTTTGCCCCTGTGAGTTTTGCTCCAGTTTAGGGCAGAATGGTGGTAATGAACTCGTAGAATCTCTTAGAGTACTGCTCCGGGTTCACGGTAGATATCTCTGCTCCGGCCTAGATGAACGGAGAGGAAACATAAAAGAAGTGATTACACTTAATAAATTAATTGAGAAACAATACAAGCTTTATACAACAAGCAAAGACTTTGTTTCAAGTTTATGGAACCTACTGAAGTTCTACCTTCTAAAAAAAATAATCTGTTACATTCAGACTAAAATAATTTGTCAAGTATTAGATTTGGTATGTGGCTTTGTTAGTCTTGTTTGTTTTAAAGTGCCATTGCTTATTGGTATCCCTGATAAATAAATATAAACTATACACTTGTCTAATGTTAGTTATGCTGACAAACTTCATACTATAACTTATTTCACATTAACTGACTCAAAACTTTCTCCAGGTCCCCATGTAGAGAAGGGGGCAGGGCTTCTAGAGGTGAATTCAAAACACCTATGCAATCATTAAGGCCTCCAGATTCACAGGGATTCAAATCAGACTTGGTTCCTTCAGTCAAAAATGCCTTAAAGTTTTTGTGGTGCTTAAAAAGTTCCAGGTATCATGCTATGGAAATGATCTTTTCTACATTAAGAACTTATAAATGCACAATACTAACACGATAGGGAATAATAAATAAAGCACTCACTCCATGCTTGACTGTTTTGGCTGCATGAGCTGCTTTCTTCTTGGCATCGTAATGCTGCAGTATGTCGATAACAGCCATGAAGTAGACTTCTTTCCGAGGGGAATCTTTAAATAATAAACGGAATACCATATCCAATTAAAATTTTAGGGTTTACTTTACTTAAGCTGAGCTAAAAATGCAAAGAGGAAGTTAGTGAGTCAGGTGTTATACTTCCTGTACTGTGTTCGTTTATCACATTGTTGACTTGTTATTTGACAAGGAGTGTGATGATTCATTTCTTTTTTTTCTACAGATACACTTCCGCAAATTTCAACCTATTACGTACTGTACGTTAATTACCCACTAATTTGTCAACATAGAACCTTGTGTAATCAAATGAAAGATTTTAATTTTAACTTCAGCACCAATTTTAAAATAAAGACTTACTTGAGTAGCATGAGTTAGCTGAATATGTTAATCAATATCCCAAGAGCACGATTGTGCAGTTTGACTGAATGTTGACATGGCTGAGAGCAAACATATTCATAAACACATTTTATAAAAACAAGAAATTAATACCCATGAAGTAATTTTGCCCTGCTGGAGAAATAAATCCTGAAGAAGCAAGCAAGAATCAGACCCTGAGTAATACCATTAAGCACAAGATAATCAGCTAAAAATATAATTTTTATGTTTTAGCAGGAACATTAAATGTTCAAAGCAAAAATAAAAGAAAATAAGATGTGCACAGAACTGTGGTCGCTAATAGTTTGCACTCACTATCATGGCTTTTAATTGCATAGACATCAATAGTAGGGTCAAAGTCTCCCGGTGAAAGGGGTTTGGTGCTGTCCAGAGTGTTGCTGGGGCTGTCTGGAGGTGTTCCAACAATCCCTCCATCACTCTCTCCTTCATCATCTCCTTCATTATCCTCGCTTTCCACTTCCTCCTGCTCTGCTCGTTCCACATCATGGATGCCCACCAGCAGACTGTAGTCCATTAGCTTCAGCTGTGCCAAGAACTAAACACACCGAGGAAAGTAATCAAAACTCATACAGTCATATACTATTTAAACAAGTGGTTTAAGACAAATAAAAAATTTAATTTGAATTTTTTTTTTTTTAAGTGTAGACAGAGGCTGTACCTCCACATCCTTCCTGAGCTTCTCAAGAAATATCTTTTTATTTTCCTCATCGATGTATATTTTCTGTCCATCGTTAATGAAGTCGTTATCCTTATATGTAGGCAGCTCCTTTGCCTTAAAGAAAAAAGAAAGACATTCTCAGAAAATTCTTAACCATTATCTCCTTACCAGCCTGCTCTAGTAACTGTACTGTTTTTTTATTTGATTAATAATACTATTATAACTGCATCCTCATCAGTACACCTGCTTTCACTCATTTCAAGAAATATTAAATGTATTAAAAAACATTAAACAGCATTATAGTTATGAAAAATTCACATTACTAGTCATTTATTTACATTATGTGTAATACACGCTTTATCTTTCACACAGTACCACCCCTAGAGGGCGCTGCGGAGTTGTAAAAGACAGACCTCCTGCAGGACTTCCTTAGTCACAAAAATTTAAGGGAAGTTTGTATATGAAATAGTGATAATTTTACTTCCTTATCACAGAACCATACACCATTAGACCAAGCACTTCTTGGACTGTTTAATGCATAGTTAATTTCTACCTCTTATATATAGAAATGCCCTTAAATTAGTTGTCAACAGGAGTGAAAAAATGGCTGCATGTTTACATTTTAATTATATACCACAGTGCAACAGTGCACAATCACCCTTAATGATCATCCTGACACTGAATCAGACAAATCGCATGCTGCTATAAAGTGCCTGGAGTTTACACAATACTGTGACTCACCAATGAAACAGCGATTTAAATGAGAGATGTCACACCAATGCTCCACATGTAGCCTGCCAGAGACCGATAAACGAACGAGTCCTTAATCAAATATGCTTCTGGATGCGATTAATGCCACAATGACAGCAATGTAATAGGAAAATACTATTAATATTAGTATCTTTGCGCTCTTTGAACCCTGCATTTTCTTCATATTATATCTTCTGTCGAACACTGAAATGACAGTGTGATACCCGCATCTTGACAAACCAAACTCTTGTTTTTTGAAGAGAAAACAAAATGATTAAAAGAATAATTAATACAACAAACATTACAACACAAACACAACATGTGTGTGTTACAACAAACTCTGTACGTGAGGGTATGTGTTTGTCTTGAATAGCCACTTGGGCATCAGTCACGGCCTTGCACAACCCTATGAGAGCCCAGGGATACAACAGGGATTAGGTGCAGTGTGTGTGTGTGTGTGGGCAAATAACAGGATTAAAATAGACGCCTGGTCTCCTTATTCTACCTCTGACCAACAGAAACCTGTGCACTGAGCAACAAGCTGATTTCTGAAACTGAGGTTTTAAACCTTATTTTATAGCAGGTCTAAATTTTCTATCCTTCCAGTCCTGCAGTCGTATTAGCTGCAGGAACCCATCGACATATTTACATGTTTACTCTTAGAAACCAATCATGTGTGAACATTAACCTTTGTCCTTGTACAATCATCAAATAATGCATGAAAATGTGTACATGCTCTCAAACAGATGTGTCTGATGCAACTAAGCCTAACACATTAGTAACCTTAGTTAAAACCTGCGCAACCGTAGATAACCCATGCTGTTTGTGGTTTTGAGGTGACCATACTTAGCTGAGCCTTTATCGGATTCACATATAGTACATGTGACGTGGCACAGATTTTATGCCGAATGCCCCTCCTGATGCAACCCTCCCCAATTTATCCAGGCTTGAGACAGACACTTGGAGTGCACCTACTTGTGCAATGCGCCTCAGTGGAATGAATGTGCGGTATGCTAGCCACAAGTCCACCGAGAAACTATATACCTGTACTGTATATAGGTATATCATTTTCAATTTAATTTGGTTCCTCAAGGAGTTCTTTAGCTCTAGATTTCTGAATGTATTGAAAATTCAAAACCTGAAGAACAATCTACAGTGAAAAATGTAACCTATTTTGTCTGAGGTCTCCATCACAACAAAAGAAATACACAACTGGCAAAAAAACAAACCAAAAAAAAAAAAAGTTTCCTGTAGGTTGTCGCTTTGGGCTTCTGATCAAAAGACGGAATGTACTGCCAAGCTGCCATTCTGGGGTCCTTGAACAAATTCATTATCCCAGTCTCAAAATTTTTGAAACCTCGTTGAAAATCCATTATATGAATTGAAGAAGTCGTTCTAATGAACAAACCTAAGAATCCTACATTTCTGCATGGAGTTTTTATTTTTATTTTTTATGATTAGTGCCAATAATTCTGCAGGGCATTGTACAAATAAAATACTATGAATAAGAGAGTGCAATGGATTAAACAGCTATTTGTAGTACTGCTGTAATTCTCATTTCGAGTACAATTTTCTTTCAAGTTTTCTTCCTGTTGCCTTTGGCTTGCTCATTAGCACTCTAGACTTGAATTTCCATAAAAAGCTTTGTGACAGTTAATGCTGCTAAATGGGACACGCTTACTTTAAAAATAGTAGTCCTTCCTATTCACATTTAGAAACTTGAATTGTTCGATGGTGGCAGTACATTGCAAGTATGAAAAGGCAGAATCAGCCAAGTAGTTAATAAATAAATAAATGAAAGCTGAACATATTTTTTCTGAAAATTAATTCGATATATATATATATATTTTTTAAATAAATTTAGTCCTGTCCAATTCTTTTTCCCCCATTTTCTCCCCAATCTAGTCGTGTCCAATTCCCCTCCCGTCACTAGGGGGTTCCCACATTAAGGCTACAAACCTCCATTCAGCCTGGAGGGCCGGTGGCTGTCACGCGTTTCCTCCGAGCTACGTGACACCAGTCGACCTCTTTTTTTCGAACTGCTTGCTCACGCACCGTTGGGGGCGGCATCACACACTCGGAGGCCAGCGCTATCCGCTCCCTCCGCGTGCGCGAGCTCACAGACGCC
>JAOVVB010000027.1:7361852-7380990 GCA_028570985.1 Heterobranchus longifilis | reverse complement strand
ACAATTTATTTAAAATGTCAGGACTGTTTAATATTGTTTCCGCCTTGCCATGCCTGGTTTGTACGTGCGCATCCCAGAGGGGTAAAATGTATTTTGATGGTCGGCGCGGTCTATTTCTACCAGAGTCGCGCAGGTTTGTGATTTGAGCAGCGCTGCTCAAGTTAGTCCGCGCTGCGTGATCCACCGGGTCTGGATATTTGGTCTGCCCACGCCGGCTCAATCGGGTACCACGGTTTCGTCCCACTTTAGATGTGTTTGGCTTCCCATAGAAGTGAATGTGTATTGCGTGGTTACGTAACGTACAACGTCGTGTGATCTCAACCGCGATTAAGACGATAGACCAAAATCTCTATTGTTTGACAAAGTTAACCGTGTCTACCGGTATATCGCCCACCCCTACTGACCATTAAACTCCTACTCCTCATTAGTGGTTTGTATTTTGTGGTACATCATCTATATTTCTACACTCAGAGTCACGCTCATATGGTGGATTGTGACACTTTCCACCCGGCCCTGTCATGGCTGTTAGTGATGTCACTGCTGTTTTTTAGTTTGTTTTTTTCTCCATTGCTGTAACAATGACAGGTCAGGCAAGGAAAAAAAAACACCACTTAATGACAGTCTGATAAATACACCAACAGCTTTTTTTCATACCAAATTGTTGTAATGGCTATGGCTAATGCTTGTTCCCCTTTTCTTTCTCAGCTTCAGAATGGCCTGCTTTTTTCCCCATAGACAGCACACTGATGTCATGTTGGTTTATCCCTTAAAAAAAAAAAAAAAAAAAAAAAAAACCCTTGGTTCGCGGGCAAAACCCAGGTCTCAACCCAGGTTCAACCCAAAAGTAGATATTCAGAACTTTCAGCATTCAAACTAACCAAGAAACACCTTTCAGTCGCATGCTCCAACACTTAAAAAAAAAAAAGTGGGTTTAAACAATATGTTGACTTTTTGTAGATAAACTTAGGGAAATGAAGCTAAAATTTTGCCCCATTGTCTCGTCAAATCCTACTGCCATTAATATACGGCGAAAACAACGTCCAGACCACCTCACTCACACTACTATCATGGACTGATTATTTTTTGTCTCACTTGTCGGCCTGAACTGACCACACACAAAAAAAGACATACAACTATATATACACGAGACTAAATTAACACTGGTGACATAAATTTAACAGAAGATTAAGACCATGTCCACACATAGCCGGGTATTTTTAAAAATGGAGAGTTTTTAAATAATTCTGTCCACACGACCTACGTTTTAAAAATATCTTTGTCCACATAAATATGCAAAACGCAAAATCAACAGGGGGTCAATCAGAAGCCTAGACAAAACGTCATCACCAGTTACGCTTTGTTCATTAACAATGTGTGAGTAACTGCGCATGTATGTACACGCATGTAAAAAGTCCAGTAAGCAACATTAAAACAGTGACTAGTTTACTGTAAGTCCACTATTGCAGAAAAAATATCCTCACAAACAAAGCTGATGTCAAATCAAGGAGACTAGCACACGGACACAGACGTTACAACAAGACAAAATCTCTCTCTCTTTCTCCCTGTCCACTCAACATCACTGAAAAGATTTTAGAAAATCTTCAGTGTGGGGACGTGGCCTAAGCCTGAAAAGCAGTTATGTTGGAAAGGTCATTTTACAGAACTAAACTCAGCGATTCCTGACCTTTGCTACAATTCTTATAAAACACTCTGACAGAGTAGTAACCCTGCTGAATCGAAGCTTTTCTGTTTACTGATGTACAAGTTCAAGAAGCATTTCTCTACTTCTTTACCTAAAATGTCCTCAACATGTTACACAAATCAAACTTTTCGCTCTGTGACATCATGAAACAGCATCAGTCAATTCAATTAAATTTTATTTATATAGCGCTTTTAACAATGGTCATTGTCTCAAAGCATCATGGTGGCGTAGTGGTTAGCGCTGTGGCCTCGGGGGTCAAGGATTGGAGTTTTCATGTTCTCCCTGTGATTGGTGGGGATCCTCTGGGTACTCTGGTACAAAGACAGGCAGATTAGGCTAATCGGTTGTTCCAAACTGCCTGCTGTGTGTGTGTGTGTGTGTGTGTGTGTGTATGTGTATGTGTGTATGTGTGTGTGCGAGTGTGTGCGAGTGTGTGCCCTGCAATGGACTGGCACTCTATCCAAGGTGTATCTCACCTAGTGCCCTGAGTCCCCTGGGATAGCCTCCAGACCTCCTGTCACCCTGGACAGGACAAGTGATTATAGACAGTGAGTGAATGAGTGAGTGAGTGATACGAAAGACTTTCAGGTTTCTAGGCCTCTTGAGCTTCACCAAAAGTCGACAATCATGACAATTTTTACTTATTAATGAACCACACATCATGACTGCATTTACCCTTTTCAGACCCAAACCCTAATACTTTGTGCCTTATAATTTCTCCATGCTGTTTCTGTTTGTGATGCCTCATATGAGGACAGCGGCGTCTCATGAGGCTACAGTCGTTGTAACATGTTATTACTGTTAGGCTGCAGCAGCTAACAGTCGATCCCTTAGCAGAATATGTTTTTTTTTCTCACGGTCTCTACTGAATTTATTAATACCATTAAAAAGCTGACACTCAAAACTCCTTCTATGCATCCATGCATATTCCACCACAACCATAATTAATTATTTCTTTGATGATTGACACACTGTTTAATCTGTTAATAATTAGCCTTGATCATGTGGATCTTCCCCCGTATACATCCCTGTGAATGAGCTCTGACTTAATGCTTCTGAACAAGCAGATTAATATACATTCGCCTTTTGAATTACAGCCCGAGCTGGAGCCGGAGACTGTGGCGTTAATCCATACCTTCTGACCGTTCAGCTTTAATAATACAACAGTGCATGCACTTATTTATTTATCCCACGCATCTATTGGTCGTTTAATCCATACGATTGTGACGCTGTGGTGGCTATGTTTGGATTATTAGCTGGAGAGTTTCTAGGCAGCCCCAGTGTGCGAGCGTTCACCTGCCACGAACAGCGGGCTTCTGGCACTCAATATCCTACTGCACAACTCCACCAATATGCAACCCAATAATTAAACAACCTCTTATTATGGAACCAAATTTACTACTCCGTTGCGGGATCTTTTCACCAGCAGTCTACTTAGTCACAGTTAATATCTGTTTAAAAAAAAAAAGTTCCATCATCCAAATGCTGATTTCTGGAATGGAATGGATAAAATTTTGGCTATTTCTAGAAACTCCTTATGCAATCCAGACGCACGGGGCATCCCTCATGTCTGGGAATCGCAGGAAAGCAAAGAAAAACAGATTACAGGGAACCAATACGAAACAACTTGACACTCACTTTCCCCTAAATTACCCCTAGTCTCTGATCATGTCCCTCCATGTTGTCTTTAAGACTTAGCCTGATGTTTCTACTCCTTCATAAAAAATGCATTTACACTAAAGACGCCTTTTAACCTCAGAGTTCAGCAGGATGTCATTCAGGATTCAGCATGATCATCTCATGTTCCAGTGCACTATGCAGGCTACGCTGGTTTAAAACTGAAGCCCCATTCAGACATGCACTCACCGTTCATGTGCAAAGAAACACCAGGTCTTGTTTCCATTAAAGTCTCGACATCAGTTCGCAACGTTTACAGTTCGTTCAAGGCGACACGAGTGTGAACGGCAGGCAGTTGGCATTAGCTGACAAGATTATGTTGTCCTACTGACGTCGGGCCGACAATTAAGACACTATCTTATTTAAAAATAAAAAGTGATATGCTGACACAGATATATAAGTAATAATACGTAATTTCACATCAGGTTAATACAGAGTTAATAATTACTGCGGTTTATATAAGTATATCCTTCACTAGCTGAATGAAGGTGTGAAGAAATCACGTTTATTAACTAGATTTAAATTGCAGAAGCTCAGAAACATGTTTTATTTAGATTTGAGAAATGAACTAATGATTTTTTTTTTTAATGATACAAGTGAGTTTTCCATTTAAATTCTAAATTAGCATATCTTCTCTTACCGTGGGCCGATTGCAATGAAACAAAGCCCTATATGTTACCTCAAGCTCGGCCTGTGAAAACCTTATTAAAATTCGTTCAGCAGTTTTTGCACAAACAGATAGACTAAATAGCCCAAAAAACATCTTGACGTGTTCTTTTATTCATCTTTCATTTTTCCACAGATATCTTCAATGTACAGACACTTTACAGTTTTATTATATGTGGAAGATGTAAGCTTGTCTGGTAATAAAAATGATTTCTCTTACAACCATTCGACCTCCTAGTTAGAGGTCATATTGCTAAACGTTCATGTTCCTTCCCTCAAGTGTGTTCTGATTGTTGTAGCATGCTAATGTGCTAACTAATCATCTGCATTTTAATAGCAGGCTACAACATAAGAGAACATAAATTTTGTTCACTTTTCAAGCAGCAGTTGAAAGTGACACCGTATCGCTACATCGATCTATTTACACAATAAGTTTTTTCACCCTAAACCGAGTTGAACTTCACTGGTCAGGAATCTCAGCAGTGCAGCAACAAGATGTTAAAAATGAACTAAAAGAGAATACAGAAAACCCTCACGGACGGCGCGTTACTTCTTAATCAGGAGGCCGTTTTACATTTACCCATTTGTCTGACACTTTTACCCATAGCAACTAAGTGCACACAACTGCATGTATAATTCATGAGGGTAAAAGAAGGTGAGCACTGAAAGAGCACTACAGGATCACTAAAATGCTTTCCCCGCAGGGTCATCAAGTGTGTAGGGAAACAGCTTCTAGTCTCCAACATCCACGCCAAGATAGCGCAAAAATTTTTTTCTAAATATGCCATCGTCAAGAGATAAGGAAAGCTTTGTGTTACAGACCATGAGGCATTTTACTCTCCAGATTCTTAAACTCCCACTTTCCAAGACATCCAGTAAGATCAACACGAAACTGCATCAGCAATGGAGTAGCAACTGTAGTACTGTAGCACAGCTCAGAGTAGTCAAGAAAGACAAAGATGGTAAATCAAACATTGTTTATGGATTTAAAAAAAAAAAAAAAAAAAAAAAAAAAAAAAAAACCACAAGCACCCCAATAATTCAGTGACCTCTTATTAACTAATACTGAGAGGAGGATTAACCATCTGCCAGATGAATAAATTATACACGTTAATCAGTACCAACAAAGCTTACACAGCTGCATTATTATCATCATCATTATTATCGAGGAGATTTACAAAGCTGCCTTTTTATTAAGTACTACATGTAGATGCAGTCGGACATTTACACAAATCCCAACAAGCTGCATGTGTAACTAGCACTAGGTGTAACACTAAGGAACCTGTTTGTATCAAAAAATAATGACAATAATATGGAATGATAGGGTTTAAAAACACATGCACACGTACACATACTGTATATAGCTAAGAAATGCACTTTTAAAATGAAAACTTTCTAAAGCAAACAGCAAATAGTGTGAAAACCCAGACAGACATGAAAACCCATGCTAATAAATAAAATTCAGTCTGTGTTTATCACATTGCACCAAAATGCCCTAACAGGAAACCAAGTGCTTACTCACTTTTGCTTGAATCACTTAAAAAAAATAATAATAAAAAAAACTGTTGTCGTTTGCAAAACAAACAATACATAAGAACTCAGTGAACATACAGTAAAATGCCAAAAATCAAATGAACTTGTTTTTTTCCTCTCATGCTTTTAGGGTGTGATTAGGTATTTAAATAATACTTTAATTAGGTTTTTAATTATGTAATTTAACACAAATGTTTACTTCATTTAAAATGTCAGAAAATCTTTTACCTTTAAAATGTACAAAAAACACTAGGGAAAAAAAAATCATTTTTGGAGAAAAACATATTGTATGTTTTGACAATCAGAAGTTTTTAGTAAAAAAAAAAAACATTTTATTAAAATAAACTGACATTCATTCAAACAAAGTGCATTTTAGTAGCTAGAGTTCAGGAAAAAATTTTTTAGCTGCAATGTTCAGCCTGAGGTATAAGTCCATATAACGCAGCAAACACCTTAAATAAGGACTAAACTAAGTTTATATAGCTCAGTAACAAACCTCCTTAATGAACATCTGCATGCCCAGGTTTTGGTTAAAGGGATTAAAATGTTGGACTGACAGGGATGAGACCGATCATGTGTTATCAGACTGGCTTACTAATCTCTACATGTCCTAACTTTGTGAACTCCTGACAATCCTACACATATTTGGTTCTTTCCAAACTGTTGCCACAAAATAGGAAGCACATAATTGTCTACAACAGCTTTGTATGCTGTTGCATTATAATTTCCCTTTACTGGCACTAAAACCTGTTCCAGCTTTAGATTTCTCCTTCTGTGCACAAAGTGAGCTTCAAGGCTGGAGTGAACTCAAGTGGCCTGCACACGCTCACTAACATGACTTTATTCGGGGACTTCCTCAAGCCTACCGACTCTCCGAGCAGAAGTATTAATACAGAAATGCAACAATGAACTCGCATTCGTTATCAGATAGGTAGATCTGCAACTATGTCTGACCTAAACTATACTGTAAAGCATTCACACTGGCTTTATGAAACACTTACTTAATGCATGTTAAAAAATGGTCTGTGTAATAAGCGTGGTGATTACAGGATCTCATTTATTTTAAAACAATTATTACAGATCAACAAATTCTAAATTCATGATTGTAACTTGACTCCACGTGGGATTATATAGCAGCAGCTTATATTATCAGAATACCCTCCCACCCTCAAAAAAAAAAAATTCGAATAAATTTACCTCAGTTTTTTTTCTGTTGTATGGCTTCTAAACTTAGCTTTTCCACTTCAAGTGATAGTGTACCATAACAGTTGATTATTAGCATTTGTTTAAAAGCAAAACAAAAAACAAAAAATAAAGACCTAACATGCCTTGCTACTGCATAGATAGAAGTAATTATTTTCCTGTGTGCCTTGCATACAAAATGTACAAACTGTATTTGTGATTGGTCAATTTTACAGTCTCCCTCCAAAAAAACCAATCCATACATAGGGTTGGTTTTTGTTAACTTCCTCAGTTACCATCATGCTACAAAAAAAAAAAAAAAAAACCCTGACACAAATTAGGGAACAACAACCTTAGTTTTTTTATATAGCTATGATAGAACTGTCCTTGCTAATGTTCTTGGGACCTATGGTGCTGGTCTTAATTAAATCTTGAACAAAATGACCAAAAAAAAACAAAACAAAAAAAACACCCATCCCCTAAAATCCTTAAACTCACTTCACTTAGCTTTCCAGCTTTCCACTGACGTAAACAACGTGCAACTTCGCTGACATTCGGTTCGATTAATTCGCTTGTATCCCGAAAATGCTTCGTATGCTGATCTTAAGGCGAATATTGCTAAAAGAGTCTTTTGTATACTGAGGTTGCACTTTATATATATGCATATACTGTCAAAATACAATACACGTCTACAACTGCTTTTCCTGTCTCTACAACTCACATATTAATATGCAAACATTCACTGGTATTTAATACTGATTAAAGTCCAGCTTCAATGAATTCTCAAATCAGGAGGTGTTGATAAATCTTCTGTAACATCAGCTTTATTTATTTATTGCGGAACCCAATGTTTGAAGGGAAAAAAAAACCCTTGGTTTAAATCCATGTGTATCCCTTAGACCCATAGTTTTAATTTAGCACTGAAAAATATCACTATCTGCTAAAAAACAATGTACGCATGTAAAAAATAATGGCTTTCACGACATTCACAGTGGACTATGTTTAAAACTGATCAACCACAGATATCTGTACAGCTCAGTTTATATCTCCAGTCTGAGTGCACTGTCTGTCACTAATGTAGGTAATAGATGCAAACGTTTAATTACTACGGTATTTTAGATAAGAGGCTGCAAGATAATACAGGAATCATAAAATTAAGATCGGAATGAAGACTGTGTAAAAAAAATCCTACCCGACAGCTATCTGATCTTTATCAAAAGGACTATCGCAGTCTGTAACAGGTGGATGGGATAGCTCAACGAGGCTGAGACATCTGGGACACGGAGAATTGCAGGGTGTGGCTGAGGCCAGCAGCACTTGTCAGGTACTTTATAAACTCATAACACGGGGTGCGAATAACTGCATGCTGAATAATAACTTACAAATGACATCATAATGACACAGGCTTTCTCATAGGAAAGCTAGATGACGTGTTATAAACTTGTTACAGACACATTGTGTTTTTTTCCCCTCTGTGAAACAGATAAAGGAATTCTGAAAAAGCTGACGTTACATTCAAAGGCAAATAACTATCAATTTCCCAGCTCCTGTTGACTCATTCATAATTATGCCTATCTACAAACGTAGACTCTGCAAGCTCAGTATTATTATTTATGAACATTAAATCAGCTGACCAAACAACAACAAAAAAAAAAGCTCATGCAAGCACTGGGACCCATCCGTATCAGAACTATCAGCTCTTAACAAGCATTTTATTTTGAGAACATGCGTTTTAATTACAGCTATCAGTAAAATTGTTTCTTCTGAGATAAACACATAGTGAAAAACGGCGCACGCTGCATGAGACTGTGCTGATCAGCTCTATTTTATTAGACTATGCTTCCACTCTCGCATTTATCACGATGCACCAAATAGGCTCAACAGGAAACCAAATACTTACTTACTCATGGTCTACTCGCTAAAAATACTGATTAGTTTGTAACTGCAGTGGACGAGAATAGAACAGCAAATAAAAACTACACCTAGAACATGTTGCTGGGGTGCAAAAAGATCCTAGCAACATCTAAGGAAACTAATATTAGCTGAATACCCAACTACCTGACTTCACACCTGATGTGAAAACCGCTTATTTACCGCAGTGAAAATTTCACTCAGGACAGCGCTTACACATGAACCACATTCAATCTATACATAACAACTCATCAGCCACTTAAATACAGCCAATAGTCTCACAGCAGTGAGTGCAGTTATAATAATCATGCAGTTCCAGACTGAGAACTTTGTATGTCAGAATAAAGAAAAAATGTGATCTCAGTCAATGTGACCAAACCACCACACTGAAGGTTCTGAAAAATGTGTTTAAGAAAGTTCTCATCTCCTAAAGTTCTCACACACAACAATTTTAAGAGGTTTTATATATATATATAAAAAGAACAGTGTAGAAGAAAGAAATGCAGAAATGTCTTGTTTGTTGAGAACGACAGCATCGTTTGAGATGACCAGACATCTAAGCTAACTGTGGTGAGCAGAAGAGCATCTTAGGTGAAACAGTGCAAAAGCCTGGGGCAGATGTGGGCGACAACAGCAGAAGCCCACATCAGGTTCTCTCACCACTGACCTTTTCACAGTAAAGATTCAAATGCATTTCTGTCCATCATTAAACACTTGGTGATTTTGGCAACCTGATCAAGTTCCTTACTCCATTGGTTATTGTTCTCCCAAAAAGTCCCGCAACCCTGAACCTCAGATTCTCTAAATCACACAACCACCTCCATTTTTCTGTGCTACATGGATTACTTTGAAAAACTTTGGCTGGGTCATCTCAACTGCTTTTGTTTTAAGTAGAGCTGCATTATTTGATCCAACAAATCACACTGCTATTGTTTTTTCATGCATATCGCGACTGTGACTTAAATGTTCCATTTTAAATGTTTTTATCTCGAGTAATACCAAATACTTTGACAAATTACATCATTAAGAGACATTTGCCAGAATGTATTCATCGACTCTAAATTATTGTTTTTTTTAATCAAAAAATGTAACAGAAATTCCTGATGAATTCCTGTGTGAATAAATAAATTACCATACTTAATAAATTGCATGTCCATATATATTGGAATTGCACATTTTTATGCCATTAACTATGCAGCATTAGTTGTAAGTATGTTAGAACAATTGTTTAGACTTCATCAAATTAGGTACGATAAAATTCACAGATTTTTGATTGCATATTGTGTTTTTTTGGACTTTCAGCATGATTGTCCAACTTGCTACATGGAACTCAATTTCAACCAGCTTTCAGACTGGGATTTTTCTGATTTTCCAGCAAAAGCTACACACGATTCAGATTTCACTATTCACTCTGCTACGTCTACTCACACTCCTAGAATCTTCTCAACTGTATGCAGCTGTCAGACACACACAAAAACATGCCACTACACAAACAAATCAAACAACCTTCAGCATTAGTTAGATTTAATTCTTTTGGCTCACCAAGACTTAGTTCCTTCAGCTAAGAATTTAAAAAAAATTATATGATAAAAATGGAGAATCACACTTACTCACTCATCATAAATACCACTTTGTGCTGTGTACAGGGTCACGGGGGGTCCTGGAGCCCACCCCAGGACGAGGTGCCAATCCTGGTGCCAGGGTGCACACGCTCCTTTACACACTACAGGCAATTTGGAACGTCAATTAGCCTAATCTGCATGTCTTTGGACTGAAAACCAGGAGAGAAAATGCAAGTAGAGAGACCCGACACGGAACCTGGACCCTGAAGGTGCAAGGCGACAGTGCTAACCACTATGTGCCGCCTATGAAGAATGTACAAGATTTAATTTGATACGCACATCATTCTCGAATTTTTCTTAGAAAGCAAAACAATCATGTGGATGTGTTGTAATGTGGTGTAGAACGACACTAACACCAGCAAGTGCTTTGTTAGAGTGAAACCATGAAATATATATATATATATTTTTTTTTTTTTTTGACTGGATTATCGAAACCGTGAAAAAGTTCAAACCACATCAGCCCTAAAGTAGAATCAAGGATGCGCAGCACATACGGATTCCTGTTGCAGACATAAAACATAAGCTCACTCACTCATCGTCTATACCGCTTTATTCTGTATTCAGAGTCACGGGGGCCTGGAGCCTATCCCAGAAGACTTGGGGCACGAGGCAGGGTACACTCTGGACAGGGTGCCAATCCATCGCAGGGCACATACACACACACAGACACACGCACACACATTTACACACTATGGGAAGGTCAATTAGGTCAATCTGCATGTCTTTGGACTGTGGGAGGAAACCGGAGTACCCGGAGGAAACCCACCAAGACCAAGCACGGGGAGAACATGCAAACTGCATGCACACAGAGACGGGAATCGAACTCGGACCCTGGAATTAATAATATTAGAATAGTACAGGTATATATCAATATATAATTATAATATATTGCAATACATTTATTATTACAAAAGTTTTTCTTTTCCTGAAGAAGTGTGTTCTGCAAAGAAGTGTGTTCTGTTTTGTGTGTATATATATAGCATATATATAGCAGACACAAAGATCCGTTACAGCAGAATGACTGACTGACAGATTAATTGATGATGATGATGATGATGATGATGATGAAGCACAGATCTCCAGGACTTACCGAATGGTTGACTCCCCACATCAGCACACTGAGCAGAGGGTCACTGGCTCGAAACAGCTTCACTTTCTGAGCCACGAAGTGTTTTTTCTTCGTTTTCGTTTTACTCGCCAGCGATGCAGCCATGCTACTAGCCGTGGCCATGTCCCTCCGTGCAACAAGAAATTAAATCTCACACCCAGTCCTTGTTTTATTTTTTTTACCTCCTCCAACGCCTCGGAGTTTCTAACTGTCTCTCAATTAATTGCCACTTGGCATAGCTGTCCAACCCAAGTCACCGCCACCTCGGTTATAGTTAATCTCAGCTCTTCACACCCAACAGCAAGCTGCACAAGCAGTAATTCATCAGTAAAACAAACAAATTAATAATTAATTATTACGCTTTTTATGGTCTATTTTTTACTGTCTCGTATCGCGAGCTGCACTTCCAGCGGTGGCCCAATAACTACTTACCAGCTAGACACTTTAGCTAGCTATCAAGCTTCCATGTCAAATAAAAGCAACCCGAAATGTTCTATATATTTTTTTCACGCAAAACGACCCAAACGACGCGTACTCCCGCAACGACGTGGCCACAAGGACAGAGTAGGTTTTTTCATTTAAAACGCTGTTAAGCGCTGCAACTCGGTCGAGACAGCGCTAGCCAGCTAGCCTCTAGCTTAGCACAAGCGAGAAAGAGTCGCCCTGAGAGACGAGCTGAGTGCCGAGCTGCTGCCCTGAAGCTAACCGACACCTGAAATTATTTTCAAAGCCTTCCCTGTGACGTTTGTTAACTAATTCCGGGAAACAACAGGTTGTTAACGACTGCCTAAATATCGCGTTCTTGCGTCTTAAAAATTATCTGACGTTATCCAACCCAAAAGAAAAATCTCTTCGTGTAACTGAACAGTTAGCTAGCGTTTCCGGCACGGTTCTGTTCTGCCCACTGACAAGCCACATCCCAATCCGCATAGTGCTCTCTATACATGCGCCCTACTAACGGTTCTAAATGGTGACATCTATAGGACATCTAGTGCACTTTTTATCCAGTATAACTCAATTTGGGATTCAGCCACAGCTTGTGGTGGGAGGAGGCCCGAAAGAGGTTCCCAAAGACTGACACACTTTCTACGAGACGTTGCGGCAAAAGCTTTTTCGGAGATAAAACTAGGCCTGTGAGAAAGTACTGAATGATGGATGCTATTTTTATGGTTAAGCATTCTCATTCATGGGTTTTTAAAATATTTGGATACAGCATATCCAAATTCTCACGGTGCGACTTTTACCCCAACATGACACATCTCAATCAGTTCATCATGCCCCAAGGCAGATAACATCACACACAAAAAAGGATTAGGTATTCTTTGGATCCTTTTTTCTGTGACTACAAAATCCACTTTTCCAGCAATATACTGAACTAGAAGTACAAAACGTTGGGTCAAAAGATGTTGATTTAATCCACTTAACTTTAGAATAAAACCTGACAGGATGTGCTGTTATAGAGAAATCATCAACGTTAAATGTATTCCAACTGCAGTGAAAAAATAAAGTATTTTATTTCTCTTGTACAACAACAATTTACCAAGAATTACAAATGTATGTTTATAACAGGCGTAGTGGTTGTCACTTGTGGCCCCGCACCTCCAGGGTCGAGCGCTTGATTCACGCCTCGGGTCTGTGTATGTGGAGTTTGCTTTTTCCTCCCTGTGCTTGGTGGGTTTCCTCCGAGCACTCCGGTTTCCTTCCACAGTCCAAAGTCATGCAGATGTTCCCAAATTGAGCGTTTTGTGTGTGTGCTCTGTGATAGATTGGCAACCTGTTCAGGGTGTACCCCAAGAAGATGCATGAATGAATGAATGTTTATAAGAGACACTTTACCTTTTTAATGTTGTGAAACGTCTGCAAGATATTATAGATAGATAGATAGATAGATAGATAGATAGATAGATAGATAGATAGATAAATAGATAGATAGATAGATAAATTAGTCCCAGAATAACAGAATAAGCGCAAAATTGCAACAAGGTACAGAACAGCAGGAGCAGACATTTGAAATAAACACCACAAGCACTGGTAATCCTGTCTGCGTTTCCATTGCATTCATGTATATAAACAAATTCTGTCCAGTTATTCACTCATTCTAAGAAGCCCCTTGTGGGAGAAAATGTTGAGGGGCCTGAAAGCAGGTGGTACCCCGCCCCCTCTCAGGGGCACTTCCTAGAATGCTGTGATGAAATTATGTTCCTTCTTGTTGTCACTTATGTCATAGCAGCTACAAGTTTTTCCCCCTCAACAGACTCTCTTTAATCTCTCTCTCTTCAAGTTAACACGACAAAAAAGGTCTAGCTGATTATGTAATAGGAAACAAAACACTGGTAGGTGTTCATAGTACACAGACACTGGTCTATTACAGCTAGTTGGGGTTTTCCAAACAATTCCAGGGAAAGGAAAGAGATTGGAGACAATATTTTGTTAGATGTTACATAAGACCCACAGATCGTACACATTTCAGCAACTGTATTTGTTCCTGTCTTCTATCTGTTACTATCAAAATTGTGATCTATATGATTCTATTCAGTGCTATATGACCAAATAATGTGTTTTATATATAAAAGCAAAGCAAATTCTGGTTCAATGAATGTATCATAATGAATAACATTCATGTAGTATAGGTAGGTTGGCTGATAAGGTCATTTGTTAGTGATAAGAAATTACATTCAAATCTAGCACTTCCACTGAGCCACACTTAACTATTCAAACTCAAGCTGGATCCTTGTTTTAGAATTTGCATTGGGTAAAAATGTCTGCTAAACAACCAGATAAACCTTAGAGAAGAAAAACTACTTCAGTAAGCTGAATTCTTGGCTGACCTTTGCATGTGGTTTCGACGGATAACAAAAAAGTCACATATTTTGATTTAAAGAGCTCTTAGGTTACTGTATCTGAGATTTGAATAAGGCCAGTAATACGATTGTGATATAAGACAATGGAAAACTTAAAATAAAAAAGTAATTTGTAAGGTCTATGCACAGCTGAGGAAAAAGCCTATTGAAGTGGCAGGAACAGCTGTAAACTGCAACAACGCCAAGAGCAAGTCTAACAATGGTGGACAGGTGGAGAAAAATGGGCTTGCTGGGATTAAGTGTAGATTTTTTATATGAGCCCCAAATAGTTCTTACAGTGTACATAATATAAAGAATTTATACACACAGCAGAACTATGCTGCAGATCTGTATCTGTAAACTAGGTGAAAATATGAATCCTTAACTAGTTAATAGATCTGGGTATGTTTTATTATTATTAGTCAGAATTATAGTATTCTGCCCAAATCTATTTTTCAAATTTACATTACTTTTTCCATTGTCTCTTATTAACACATTAATTGGCTTAAACAAATTATGTTTTTTTAGCATTAAGAAAGCAATAATAACAAAACAGTTAGATAGATAGATAGATAGCTAGCTAGCTAGCTAGATAGATAGATAGATAGATAGATAGATAGATAGATACGGGTAAAATTATTCTTGCAAAAAACTAGGATATAATGTTTACAATAGTGCAGTCATGTGGGATTCTGAGTGAGAAATGCACTTTAAGGTCCATTAATGGACCTTAATAATAAGCATAATAAGAATATACTGCTTCTATGTACATGATGATTGTACAGTATGTACAGGTGGGAACTTACTGTAAGTAACTGTACATAATAACTGTACACAATAATTTCCCTCACAGGATCAATAAAATCTATCTATCTATCTATCTATCTATCTATCTATCTATCTAGGTTGTAATATAGATTAAGGTGCACTGATGGGATAGATTAACATGGTTAATAAATACAGAACAGTATACTATATAACCCTCTTTATGGTGATTTGAGAGAAGGAGATCCCTCTCCTGACACTGACTGAGCATAGTTATTGTAAAGTCTAATTGCAGTTGGCAGGAAAGAGTTCCTGTAGCGTTCTTTGTCACAGCGGAGCTGAAGTATTCTCTTGCTGATAGTGCTCTGCTGTGTAGGTTGTAGCGGGGATGTGAGGTGATCTCCATGATGATTAACAGTTTGTGTAGCATCCTTCTCTACCAACTCCAAGCACTCCAGGGAAGTCCCAAATATTGATCTACCCTTCTTGATGATTTTGTTGATTTTTCTAATGTCACTGGTTCTGATGCTGCTGCCCCAGCAAATAGTGGTAAAGAATATTGCACTTGCAACAACAGACTGATACAAGATCTGCAGACATTGAAGTAACTGTGTTTTCTCAAGAAGTAGAGTCTGC
The DNA here is from genome assembly GCA_028570985.1 of Heterobranchus longifilis. Lineage (NCBI taxonomy): Eukaryota > Metazoa > Chordata > Actinopteri > Siluriformes > Clariidae > Heterobranchus > Heterobranchus longifilis. The sequence goes on along the minus strand of JAOVVB010000027.1, from coordinate 7,365,348 downwards.
TCTGTCCTTTCCTGTAGACATATGCACGTCCAGTCAATCTGTTGTCAATGTGAACTCCAATGTCTCAGTAGCTCTTCACCATATCCATCTCCTCACCCAGAATATAGACTCTGTTTGGTGTCATCCTACTCCTCTTGAGGTCCACAACCATCTCCTTGGTCTTAGTCACTTTCAGGGCGAGGTGTTTTTTCTCACACCAATCCCCAAAGCTGTGTTCCAGCCTTCTGTCCTCTGCTTCCTGACCACCATTAACACACCCAACAACTGCAGGGTCATCTGAGAACTTCTTCATATGAGAAGATTCAGGGTTGTACTGGAAGTCTGAAGTATTTTATGTCAAAAGAAAATGTGGGAGTACTGTCCCCTGCGGTGCTCCAGTGCTGTTCAGACATGCATCCCCATAGCCTCACAAATTGTGGTCTTTCTCTCAGATAGTTAGTAATCCAGGAGGATGTGGAGGTGTCAAACTGCATCTTCTGGAGCTTCTCTTTTATCAGTGCTGGTTGGATTGTGTTATAGGCACTGGAGAAATCAAAGAACACGATACTCCCAGTGCTGTCTGCTTCATCTAGTTAAGAAAGTGCTTATTGAAGAAGATAAATGATGACATCGTCCACACCAACTCGAGGGCAGCAGGCTAACTGCAGTCGGACAAGGAATGTGCTGACCTGCGTTCTGAGATGAGCCAACACCATCCTCTCCAAAACCTTCATTACTGTACATGAGATGTAACTGCACCTGGTTTGTAATCACTTGGGGGTGGGGGGACGTCAATCAAATGCAAACTCACGGTTATACAGTTCAATATTTGGGCTACAGGTACGTTCTTTGCCCAGAAAAAAACCGTGTATACATTTATAAATCTGCTGTTTGCACGTTTATAAATGGCAGTAATACATTTAACTGCGTCATAACCTAAAGAAAAAAACGAAATAGAACATGGAAGTACTGTATATATTTTATAGCAGAAACGCATCACAGTGCCATCTACAGGCTGAATGAGGAATGAGCGCGCCTCTGTTTCCTTAGCAACCGTAAAATAAACACAGGCAAACGAGGACTGCTGCGAACTTCCTGGCGGTAATAAACATATACAATTTATTAATGAGATATAATTGAAGTTGGTAATTGATTTAATCATTTAATTGCAGTTGGGTAAAAACACTGTTATATACTGTCTATGTTCTTGCCCCAGGGTCCAATGCATATATGACAGAATGGGGAAAAAAGTAAAGAAGGAAGATGAACCCCAACCCAAAAATTCAGTGAGATGTTCTTAATTTAATTAAATTCTGAATAATATCTAATATATCTGTAATAGTTATTTTTTAATAAACATATTTATTTGTAATTCAGTTTGAACCCCTGCCTATTGAGAGCAAGAGCGCTGCAACAGTGATTCTCATGCTTCAGTCTCCTGAGGAAGATGTGCTGGTCAAAGCCCTTGAATCCATCCGTAGATTTGCAGAGAAAGGTCAGCATGTGTCCTACTTATCCTACTTCATGAATTCGTACCATGTTGGTATATAATGGGTTTTATATATAAGTATGTATGAATTTGTTGATGTTCTCTAGGTGATGAAAACAAGAGCTCTTTGATGTCTTTGGGCGCAGTGGAACCAATCACTTGCCTTATCAAACATAATGATAAAGCTGTTTGCAGAAACGCCTTCATAGCTCTGGGAGTCATGATTTCAGACAGTAAGTCAGTTCAGAAATAGCTCTGAGTCTTTGGACATTAATTAACAAGCATCAATTCAGAATTCAGATTAAGGTGAGAACAGTGGAGGTGAGCTGTCACAGTGGCTTTAACTTCATTTTTATGCATTTGAACAGATGATGTCAAACGACTGATCAAGAGACTGAATATTATTCCGTCTATCATCATCAAACTGGCACCAGAAGGTACTGTTTTATCAATTTACTTGTAAATCTGTCTGTATGTCTATCTATTTGCAATTATGTCTTATCTTTTTCTCTGACTTAATCATTGTATTATTCAACAAATGCAGAAGATGTTATCATCCATGAATTTGCCACTCTGCTTTTGGCGTATCTGTCTGTGGACATCACATGTCAGGTTCAGATCTTTGAGAATGATGGACTGGAACCTCTGATTCATCTTCTCTCCAGCCCTGATCCTGATGTAAAGAAAAATTCTGTTGAATGCATCTATAATCTTGTTCAGGTAAAGCAGAAGGATTAGGATCAATTTAGTTTAGCATGATGTTGCAGTGGCTCTGATTCAGGGAAGATGTCTTGAATCCAGCACCACCACGTTAATTCATTTAAGATAATTAATCGGTATAATATGCTTGTAATGCTAATATGGTAATGTTTAACAGCACAGCCCGGACAGTAGTTCTTGCTGTAGCATTATGTTAATGCACTTGTTTTACTATGTTACTTTTTTAATCTATATAAACATATTTATAATTGAGATAAGAGAAAGTTATAAAGATAATTTGATAGATTGAGAGAGTAAGCTGGTTAGGAACTACTGCTTATTGTTGCTATAACACTGCATGAAAATGTTGCACATCATTGTGGTAATGGCCCTCTGCTGACAGTTGTGCTGTGTTACACCACTCCATATTTAGTTTTTTATAACTGCACAGTTATCACTTTCATGAGATACTTTTTACTTTACCAAGCATTTATGATTCCATTGAAATACTACTATATTTCTATATTTATGTTAAAGGCAATTTCATTTCAATGTTGACCACAGAAAAATTAAGTCACAAGCAGAGGAAGGAAATCAGTTACACTATATTTACAACAGCTGACAGATATTTCTCAGAAGTCATGATGCTTTCTCTATCTGATATTAGGATTAAGCTAATTTATAGCACAATATCACGTTGCTGATAATTCTTAGTAATGCTTTTATATTGCTGGAGACTTTAATGCACAGCCTATGTTGCAGCTTTATTTCAAACAAAAATTCATAATGGCGAAGTTTCCTTAGGAATTAATTAAGCTAAAAAATCTTTCTTTTTCTTTTTTTTTTTCAAAATCCCTTTGAAAAATGTAGCATTTATTCTTATTCTAATTCTTATAAAAATTCACAACATATGCAAAAAATATACAGTACATGTATGTTTAATGTATATTCTGAGTGTATCAGCTGATAATGTTCTGAATCCCTAGGAATGTTCTAGTCAGGTGGCAGTGCACAAGTTGAATGGACTCCCCCCACTACTGGAGCTGCTGAGCTCTGAATTTCCCGTCATTCAGCAGTTGGCTCTGCGCACTCTAGAGAGCATCAGTACGGACAGAGACACTCGCATCGCATTCAGAGAACAGCAAGGATTCCCTCGACTCATGGAAGTCCTTGAGAATAAAGTGAGCTCATTATTAACACAAGTGAATCATGATATACACTACTGTTCAAAAGTTGGGGGTCACTTGCAAAATTCTTTGTTTTTGTTTAGTGATTTATTTTCTACATTCTACAACAATACTGGGGATTTCAAAACTATAAAATAACACA
>JAOVVB010000027.1:7341125-7361022 GCA_028570985.1 Heterobranchus longifilis | reverse complement strand
AACCATTTATTAAAAATGTTACAAAAAACCACATGCTTTCAAGGGGTGTCCTAATTTTTTCACATGACTGTATATATATATCAAGACAGGATTTTCTTGATTTGTAATTATTTATTTTCTAACTGTATCCTATTTTTTCTGATGTTATAAATCACATTGTCTGTCCTGGCAGGAGTTTACTGACCTGCATGTGAATGCTCTCAAAGTCATCTCAAACTGTATAGAGGATGCTGAATCCATGCAACTTATTCAGGGGAATGGAGGCCTGGAGAAATTGTTGCAGTTTATCATTACACCAGCCACTCATGACATTCAAGCTAGCGCGCTTAAAGCTATCAGCAGAGCTGCACAGCGTGGTATGCACGCACAAGCACGAACACTAATACTGCTATGTCAAACCAACAGCACTTGTGGTTTACACTTGTGAACTAAATCAAGATGTTTCATCAGTGGTAAAATCAATTATGAGAACTGTTTAGAACTTAGGGTGAAGCTCCTGTTTTTATGAGCTGCATTTAAAATGATACAAGAAGTCCAGAAGCATTGACACATTGACACTCGAGACGTTTTAGAATGTCATGATTCACGCAAACCCTTTATAGACACATGAGTTTTCTCCGTAAATTGCAGTTGCCTTCCTGTTGCTTTATCAGTGTTGTGTCAAAATGCTGTGTTGCATCACCTAGGTGAAAATCGAAAGATCCTGCATGAGCAAAATGTTGAAAAGGCCATCACTGAATCACTTGCGGTGGAGAGTGACAGCGTACGTACTGCTGCATGCCAAGCAGTGTCGACAATGTGCAAGGACCTGAGCAGCAAAGACACTTTCAGAGAATTCGGTATTGTTCCCAATTACAATGGAATTCATTAAGATTTTAAAGTTGTTGTTTTTTTTCAATCCTCAAAATGCAGGATTGAAAAAAGGATTGATGAGTAAATCTTAGCTAATCAGCTAAGACATGTTTGGGGTCCATGTTTTTATCAAAATAATCATTGCTTTTTTTTAAAAGCAGTGCTTTAAAACTTTCTTCTTTTAAAAAAAAAATAATTATTTGTATTGCCAAGCAATTGCTTTTATTGCCAAGTAGCCAGCAGCACCAGTCTTGTCTCTTAGTCGTAACTGACAGTTGACTTGATTGCCACACCCTGTGTGAAGAAACCTTGAGTAATGAAGGCGTGTGTTACAGATGGGATCATGTCTATTGTGCAGCTGCTGAACACTGAAGGAAATGAGTTAAAAGAGGTTGCATCAGAAGCATTATCACACCTTACCCAAGGAAACCAACTGAACGCATAGTAAGTTCATGCTCAGTGACAGTACATGTTGTCAGCTTTCTACTGAAATCAATGAATTCATCAACATTTACACAACCCAGCTTGTATGAACAAAAATTCCAGGACGAAATACGTTAGCGTTTATTGCATTATGAATCATTAAGTGGTAACAGAACTATGAGTGAAAGGGGCCTCCAGCTTGGGGTGGCAGTCAAAACATACAGTTCTAAGGGGTTTATAGTAAAGTAATGAATCAGGTCATTTATCTGTCAAACACACACTTCCTGTCAGAGGTAGGAAAACGGTTTTCTCCCATGCTTTGTACAAACTTGACATTCCTGTGCTTATATTCAGCCCCTTTCACACAGACGTTGCACTATAAAGGCATTAGAAGACCCCCTCGTCATGTACTCACATCAATCAACAAAAGCAGCATTGTCCTCAGAGGACACTCTTCCCAATTTACAGCTATTTTCACCGATCAGGTGCTGAAAAAAAGCCTTCACACTCGAAGACTGGCTCATATGCCACAGCCTGTCATGGTCTTTCCAGTCATAGACAAAACTGAATGCTTGTAACGAATCGTCATGCAGAAGACAGGATTTGTCAGGAAAAGGTTATTTGAAATTTTTTCACAATGCATCTCATAGGGTGTGTTCACACTCGACATTTTGATTAAACATGACAGGGTTTGATTAAAATGAACTCCCATGCAGTTCTGAACGAGTGTGAATGCTGCCATTTTAAACTCAGTCTATTTTGCTAGCATTATATGAGAATGATGACTTTGCCTGAGAACCTTGACTCTATCTGTGACATCTTATGTAGAGGAGGCAGCTTTTAGAGCGATAGATAGATAGATGAATAGATGGATGGATGGATGGATGGATGATAAATAGATACAGTAGATAGATAGATAGATAGATACTTTATTAATCCCAAAGAAAATTCCAGAATGGATGGGCATTGATGATGATAGTACAGAAGGGCTGCGTTCAATGACAAGAGCGCTTGCGAAACGTTCACGGCCGTATAACAGTTGAATATTCTGCTGAAATGTAACTGAAATGCTCAGTCTGCGGTCACGATTGTATGTGCACATCGGAGCACTTCAATCCTCCATTCCTTCACGTCAGTGAGTCTCCTTAAGAAAGGTCCGTGAACGATACAGCACATGTAAAATGAAGTGTTCGTTCTCCTGCACAGTTTTTATTTTATATTTAGTGCTGCATTTTTTTTTTTTTCGATTAAGGCTTTTTTGTGCTTTGTTAAAACATGATGTAGAAGAGGGGAGAGTCTATCAAACAATTAAAGATCTCTCTGCTTGCCATTTATTTATTTATTTATTTATTTGTTTGTTTGTTTGTAGTGGGCTGGTCATCTCTGAGGACTGCCCGGACAAAAGCTAGTCGCATTAGACACATTAGTGATTGTTTAATTGCCATCTGGAGCCATATTTCTGTGGTTTCCAATGTATTGGAATTTTATAAACATTTTATAAACTCTCCATGAATGCAATAAGTGCAGCACTGTTCTCTGTCGCAAAATAAATGTCCAATCAGGGTGTGACCTTATCCTCATACCTACTGTTGTGTCTTTTGGTTCGATGCTGAAAATGTCATTGTAGATTCTAAGTGATCCAGGCCTTTACACTAGCCAACCAAAGCTAATGTATCATTTTGCTTTGGTCCGAACCAAGAAAATCGAACTTCAAGTGTGAACATACCCTTAATGCTAGAAGGAAGCCAGTGATGTCACTTGCTCTTTGAAACACTTAAATATTTTTAATGTGATCCAAAAATAAATGACTGGCATTGCTCATCAGGCTCAGCTGATGTTTCATCTTTGTTTGTTGTTGATGCACTACAACTTTATCACTATTTAAGTAAGTGCAACAGGTAAATTTGATCTACTCTATATAAGATAACTGTAGGTTAGCTGCTAACTGTTTGTTGTTATTTAAACCTGATGACGACATGTCACACGTCTGTAATGTGGGGCTCTCCCTTTCAAACAGATCTCATTTTAACCCCGTCACTACATCTGTTCTCGGCTTTCTGTCTCAGACAGGTTGTGTGAAAGAATCTACTGTTGGTTTAAGGGATGTGTACTGGGATGAGTTTTTTTAGCAACGTTTTTTCATTTACTCTCACTCACTCATCGTCTATACCGCTTTATCCAGGGGCCTCTGAGTGGCACATCATCTCGCCCTATCATCCGGAGATCGCCCCGGGTGATGCTGTAACCTCTCGCAGCCGGAGGTCTAGAGAGAGCTGATTGGCCGAGCTCTCTCAGAGGGAGATCTGAAGAGAGGTAGATCTGAGAAATCTGATGAGAGGTATTTCGTGCTCCCCCATCAAGGGCATCTGTGAGCTCACGCAAGCGGAAAAAGCGGATAGCGCTGTCCTCCGAGTGTGTTACGCCGCCCCCAACGGAGCGTGAGTGAGCAGTTCGAAAAGATGCGGTCGATTGGCGTCACGTGGTTCGGAGGAAACACGTGATAGTCTTCGGCCTTCCCGACTGAGTGGTAGTAGTAGCCTTAATGTGACGGGGAGGAATTGGACGCGACTAAATTAGGGAGAAAATCGCGAAAAAAATCCCCCCAAAAAATAATAATGTATTCAGGGTCGCGGGGGGCCTGGAGCCTATACCAGGAGACTTAGGGCATGAGGCGGGGCACACAACAAATACACAGTCACTCACTCACACTATGGGCAATTTGGGAACTCCAATTAGCCTAACCTGCATGTCTTTGGACTCTGGGAGGAAACCCACCAACCACGGAGAGACAGGAATCGAATTTTCATTGAAGGTGAAAGGTGACAGTGCTAACCATTAAGCTTAAATGAAAACCAACAATAATTTATAAAGAAAGATTTTATAATAATTTATAATTTATAAAATTTATAAAGATTTTTTGGACCCTCATGTTTTTTTTTTCTCTAAATTAGTCCCAAACAGATTAACACCTTTCTAAATTCAATAATTAATATAATAACTCTGATTGTGATGTGCTGTATTTCCACAATATAAAAAACATATATCACAGACTCCTTGGGAATTCTTCCGCGACCGACCCCGGGATGCCAGACCACACTTTTAAAAAGGGTTTCAGGAAGAATTGAGAGCAATGTTTATTAAGAAGCTTATGCTACACTTCTTTTTCTCTCTCAGTGCTGTTTATGAAGCAGAAGGGGACAAACTCCTTATCCAGGTCCTACAGAATGGCTCTCTTGCAGCATTAAAGCATGCAGCGGCTGTTCTAAACAACATGGCCTCACAGGAAGTGCTTCGCTGTAGCATTCACTCTCATGGCGCTATGCAGGCCCTGCTGAGACCCCTCCACTGCCATGATAAACCCACACTCATGAGCGCCCTCCATGCTGTAGCTGCTCTCGCTTGTGATGCAGAAGGAAGGGCTGAGGTGTGTTAATTCATATGGTACCACTATAAAGTACAGAGAGTTTTATTAGTCTGCGTTTAAAAATAATTATTGATGTTTTGGTTGTGTGTATTTGCCTTAATGATTTTTTTTCGGGATGCGACGCAGTTTTGTGAGAGACATGTACATGTATAAAAATATATACCATATTCATTTATAAACTTTTGCAACGTAATTTATTGCAGTGTCTTTAGGTAAAAAAAAATGATTTAAAAAAAAAAATTTTTACAAAATTGCAACAATATTACACAAGGTTACAAATTATTTTAAAACAAATGAGCTACTTCTGTGTCAAAGATGATAATCAAATAATTTATAATTCCTATATGGAAAAAATATTCAAATACATTTATAAATATTAAAAATAGATATACAAGAGAAATACACTGCATTTAAGTGACATAAACATAAAGATTAACAAAGTGTAATAAAATGGCAGTTCTTTCGTAGTATGTGACAACAGCAACAGTTTTTTTAGTTTATTTTTACTGTTCAATTTCTTATTCACCTATGTACACACACTCCCGCTATCAGGATTATATGCGAAACAAGATACCTAAAGAGTGTTCTATGGAGTGCATAATCAAGAGGATATATTTTATTATTTATTAGTTAAGAAATGCTGGAGGTCTGAAACAATTGGTTAACCTGCTGGCATCAAAGGACGCTGAAATCCGTCGAAATGCATGCTGGGCAGTTACTGTGTGTGCTAATGATGAACCAACAGCCACAGAAATGTACAGATTTGGGTGAGATCATATTTAATATTACCTTACATAAGCTATTTTTTTCCTTCTGTATGAGCACATTAGTTACTGTAGGACATAACTACAATATATAACTAATAAGTTATGCAGTGCAGTGGTACTCCCTAGAATATACAACATACAGTATTTAGTGTTTCTATAATACATGTGTGATTCCTCATGCTCCCAGAACCACACTTTTACACTCTAGGAACATGCCCATACCATCAAGGAAGAAAAAGATCAGTAGATGTGATAACCTGGTCATTCTGTACATTCAGGTCATCAGCTGACTTCATTTTATTGCCACATAACGTTGCTGAGCCTAGACCTGACCAACTGAAACAGCCCTAGATCATAACACTTCCTCCAGAGGCTTGTACAGTGTGATGGGTACATCATTCATGCACTTCCCTTCTTACCCTGACGCACCATCACTATTTAATAGTGTAAATCTGGACTCTTCAGAACACAAGACCTTTTTTGGTCCAAGCCAATAATATGACATTTCTGAAGCAGAAACTTTTTGGCAAGGCAGTGTAGGGAATAGCATAGGGAATAAGGTGCCAGGGGAGGGACATGGATGTGGTGTTCTATATATATAAAATGTTCATGAAGAGCCAGTAGAGGGCATTAAAGCTCCACTGTTAAAAGATCAGCATTCTTTATTATGGAGACCATTCTTTATTTATCTAGACTGGCATTCTTTATTATAGCCCACCTTGCCTCCAAGTTTAATATATACGGTGGTATGTATAATGGTAGTGTGCTCTTTACTTTTCCTTTACTACTTTTCTCATTACTTTTTAATCTCTGTTTGTTTATCTTTCATCATTTAAATGCTCGCTGCTTTGGTACTACAGGGCTTTGGAGATTCTCCAGGAGATCAACTGCTCACTGACCCGTAAGAATAAGTTCAGTGAGGTAGCCCTGGAGAAGCTGTTGAATAGTAACCTCTCGGTGAAATACAGCCTTACAGGACATCTCCTGTCCACTGATATCACTACTGATGGCTTCTATGATCCAGGACAGGTCAGTAAAGAAGTAGCACATCTTCCTTGTGTGTGCTTTGAATACGGTTACACTTACCTCTTGTTATCATGTGTACCAATTTGCTGTATATGATATAAAGATACATTAAAAACAAAAAAACTTCCTATAATATTAATATAAAAGCAATGATATTAAATACTGTGTTCTAGATCACATCTGTATTTATGCGACATTGCTAAAAAAAAGTGATTATTATTTGTGAGAGATATTTACAAAAAGGATATCGGGTGTTAGATTTGATTAAGTACTTGTTTACCTCTAATCAGTATGATGCTTGTCTGTTTCATTTCCCTTCATAGACCAGACAAGGTCACCGGGTTCCTGATCTTGAAGATATTGCAAAGCAGGTTATCAACCAGCAGCGAGCCGTCATTGCAGTTAATGGAAAACCTCCAGCTAAGTATGTCAAGACCAAAGGTTATGCAGCATAATTTGCTGTTTTCTGTATGAACTGTGTGACTTGACTTGCTATGTATGTATGTATCTACAGTATACTGTATATAGTAGTTTATAAATGCAAGGTGTCTAAAAGCATTCACCATTCTAATAATAATGTAGATTTCATGACTGATAGTGAAGGTGCAGATAATATTTTAGGTCCCTATATTTTCCCTATGCACAAAACATAATCCATAAAAATGAATGTTGAAGCTGAAGATGACCCGCACAGAGCCCTGACCTCAACTCTTCTGAACCTATTATAGATGCACTGAAATGTGCGCATCTGCTGAACTAGAAAACCTCGACAGATTGACATAAGTGTGGAGGTTCAAAACAGAAAATATGGGTGTAATAGTGTATCAAAGGTCATAATGATAGCATTATAAGATTCCTGTGCGGCAAAGTAATATATAACAGCTAGCACATTATAACACACAACACCGATTGTGTTTCATGATCTTATAGACCATAAATCACCTAAATAGTTGTTAAACCATCATAATCAGTTCTGCATTTTGTATATTTTTTCATTACTTGTATCCACCTGTGATCTCCACTATCCTATTATTACCTTTACTCTTAGGCTCTTTGTTGCTTATTTACAATTTGTAGTGAGGTTTGTCACACCATTTCAAAAATATCAAATATCATGTGTTATATAATTAAGGTCAGACCAATGCTGGTTACTCTCGTTGCCACTGAGCCATGTTAACGACTCCAGATTACAAGTAACATACCACGGATGTTCTGGCTCAGTGACTTCAAAGCTGGCACTGACATTTCTCTGGCAGTTTAATTAGCCTTTTCTGTGGCATGTTAATTAGCTATTTCTCTGGCATGGCATTTACACCGCAGTGGAGGTGCCATGTTGGCTGTGTGCTCTTTTTAATGATGACACAAATAAGCAACACACAGTTACAATTACAGGTAAATTACTTCAGTCGATTTTTGTTTTAGAGTTATTTAAACAGATAGAAAAGTAAAGTGTATGGTCTTTGTTTTGTGTGATCTCAGGACGGTTACTGATTCACCAGAGAAGGGGCAGCAGGAGAGTCCTACAGAAACTCACACCTCACCTGTACTGAGCAGAAAAGGAAGCATCAGAGCTATTAGGTGTGTAACATGTGCATGTGTGTTTGCGGCACATGCACAATTAATTTGTATAATTCCACTTTTTATTCCACTAATTTAGCTTAGGCTTGTATTATTTGAAAGATAACCCCTATTGCACACACTATCTAGCTCTCATGTCATCTGTGGTCTTTCAAGTCAAGAGTCTTGAAAGGTCTTTAGATCATCTTCATGAAAGTAAGATATTACTAATTACACCATGGAGATACTCAAGTGTGCAGACTTGAGTAGATTATCCGTGCCGTCAGGAGTGTTATTAGGGCTTTAATTGTTCCTGAAGATGATACCACTAGATGTGTATTATTTAAATGCTTTTGAAGCTGTTCTGAATTCCCATTTGAGCCCATTGAGACTCTCTGATAATCAATCTGCCATTTTTTTTGTAGGTGTAAGGAATTTGTCAGTAGGTGAGAGTGCTGTAGCAGTGTCAATAGAGAAAAAGGACAGCATTCAGTGCTACATACCTGACTAACTAGTACGTAGACACCAATCAGCCATAATGCTGTTACCACCGACAAGTGAACTGAACAACATTGATCACCAACTATACACCAGAAAAACGGTTTACAATTGGCTTCCGAGCATCACGCATGCCAGCAGGGATCAAAGGCTAGCCTGTCTGGTCTGTTCCCAAAGAAAAGCCAATGCAGCACAAAAAAATCAATGTTGGCCACGATAGAAAGGCACTAGAGCACCCAGTGCACCACTGCATGCCACATACAGGGCCTAGTAGACAAAGAGCCCAAGGCTGCTGCCCTGACCGCCAAACTCCCCAGATGGGATGTGCTAGACCAAGTAGATCACCCCACGATCCACAGCATCTCAAGGATCCACTATCAACATCCTGGTGCCAGACACCACAGCACACCCCTAGAGGTCTTACAGAGCCACTCCCCAGTTTTTATGTTTAATGTTATGGCTGAGTGGTGTATATTGTAATGAAATATCACAAAGCTAAAGAACAAAGCTGTCGGTCCACAGGAATAGCTTTGCATTATTAAACCTAAAATATCTGAGCTGACCTTTTTTGTCTTTCCAACCTTTTCTAGTAAATCAAAAGGCAAAGTATTGCCCGAGGACGAGAAACCGAGGAATGATGATCAGCAACCTCAGCAGGAAGCGATAGTAGAGAAGCCATGGACATTGCCATATGATGCTCAGCTCAACAGTCTCGTCTCAGAGACATTCAAATCCATCCTGCCCTTACAAGACGAGGCGGAAGTGTACATTGCTCTGGCTAAGTGAGATTTAAAATTCATAAATTAGGAGCAGAAATGGTTTTTAATGGAATTTAATATTTAGAAGCAGTTTGGTAAAGCTAAATGTGTGACATGTGGTAAATATTCTTTTTAGGTTGGTATGTGATGCAATGGGGGGGGCGGTAGATATTGAGAAACAACATGATTTCCTTTGGGAGCTTCACCTGAGTGAGCTGAAGGTTGAGATGCAGTCGAACATCATTCCCATTGGCAAGATCAAAAAGGGAACGTACTACCACAGAGCGCTACTCTTCAAGGTATTAATGCAGTTCTCTATCCCTTAACAATCCTGCTATTTCATTACTTCTGTCTCTTTGCTTCGGGCTATGTCTTCATGTCTTTAGATTTTATAGCCATAAAACTATAACATTCCTAAATAAAATCCCCAGAAGTTGCAGTTTAATTTATTTCATAATACTTGGTTATGCCTCAGCTCACCTAATTAACAGCACTAATGTATAAGAAGTTCACTGTTGTGTTGAATTATAGTTAAATTATGATGCTTCTTAAAGAGATGCACTAAAGTCAAAATCTGAATATAAACAAAATATGAAACTATAATTAGTACCTGACTGCTGTAGGAACTGATTAGCTCAGTTTCTTCTCTGTCTTAGTTACAGATACTATATGTGTTTCTATCATTGTGGGTCTATTAAAGTCAGCAGCTCACATACTGTAAGGGGTTTTGAATGGAACTGCATCAAAACCCCTTGTGTAATCTTTTTTTTTTTTTTTTTTTTTTTAAAGCCAAACAATCCGAAAGGACCATGCAAATTCAAAATCACGGGAAAATTAAACGAGGCAAGGATGGAATGAAAGACATAGTAATAAAAGATACTAAGGTTTGGAGAAACACTGGCCAAAAGCAGGAGTATGAATGTTTTAATGTCTGGGATCGGTGTGATTTTGAAAAGATGTGCTTAACTAGGTATCAGTGGAGACGTGAATGGGGATATGAGTCATGTGGCTGGCATTGAGGGTTTTTTTACATGGTGCTTAGGAAATGGAATTTGTGCATGTGAATGAAGCTGGCTGTGACAAGCCAATGAAATGCTAGTGATTATAGCAATTACCAAACTAATTTAGAACCAAGTTAAAAAAAGATACGGTTGGGGACATAGTGGCTCAGCAGTTAGCCATGCACTTTCAAAGTTGAGGGTTGTGTTTCTAATAGGCTCTAGGTTTCCTGTAACTCAACACAGGAAATCAATAAACACATAAATGAGTTAATGAATTTAAGTACAGTAACTGGTAAGATGTATGATTTAACACAGGAAGAAGATCCTTAGATCCTTACCTTGCTTAACATCCAGTTGTGGAATATCACATAGCATATTAGTAAATATTAGTCATGTTATTCATAAAAGTGCGTGATTATTGGTGCAGCACTCCACTTCTAATTCATTACCATAATGTTCTCTACAGGTTTTGGCTGACAGAATTGGCTTGAGCTGCAGTTTGGAGAGAGGACACTACAGTCGTGCATGGAATGAAGTTCGGCTCCCCTTAACCACCACAAGAGCTGGATTTTGCCCTTCACTTCAGACTTACATCATAGATCTCATGCACAAACCTGGAACCCTTATGAAGTCTGGCACACCTGCTGCCATACAGTACCAGACAATCTAAAAAACACATTAGTTTAAAGGTTACAGCTTTCCTTTAGCACTTGCTGCTCTATGCTCCATCCATGTACTCGTGATAATCCTGGTTAATCAACCATAAATTCTCCTCCTGGATTATGATATGTTGTTATAACCTGTATGATCCTGTATTTCTGGCAGGGATAACCCCTGGAGAGTGCCTTGTACCCATGGACCCATTGGGTTTCATTTTGGTATTTGAACTTAATTTCCCAGGGTGCACTGCGCTAGAGTCATGTCAGTTATTTTCACCTGCAACTAGTAAGGTTCCCTGTTTAGTGTCATTATCTTGACTTTAAACTCTCTTGGTATCTAGCACCCTTGGTTAGTTAGTGACAGAATGCGAGACCTACATTGAGGCATAGGGAATGGGTCTCCCCTAAACCTTTTTGAAGTGGACTTTGCAGACATCTGCCTCACCATCCGGTGCCAAAAAGTAATGTGGAGCGGATAGGATAGAGAAGTGAGATCCACCATGGTGACCCGGAGAGAGACTGGGAGAGAGATTCTCGCCTTGCAATAAAATGTGTGCCTCTTAAAACAGTGTTCATGGTAAAGTGGTTCCCTGTAACGACTGCAAGGAAGGGACTAAGGAGTCTGAGCGCAACAGCATCCAGCCTGAGGAGAACTCAGTGCTAAGTAGGGACTGAGGGCAGATCGTGAGAACCATTGGCAGTGGCTGTATGCCATTCTCAGCTGTGTGCTAAGGAGATGCTGCTGGATTAGAGAGCGGTGCTCTTCTTATCGTCCTTGTGCTGCCGCCAGGATTTGAGCACGTTTTTGTTTGTGTTTGTTTGCTCCCCTGCTCGGGTTCGAGGACTTTGTGTTTGCTCCATCACTCAAATTTGTAGACATTGTGTTTGGTCCGTCATCTATATTTGAGGACTTTCAAGTTCCAATTCCAGTCCTAAGCTTATGCTTCCCTTTAGACCACAGATACCATGCCAAGCCCTCACCCTAATGCCCTGTACTTCAGCCTTTGGCTCTGGAAAAACTTTTCGGGGGGGATGTCCTGGACCACTGGTGGCGCTCCAGAGTAGCACCCTTTGTGGGATTATGTCAGGGATATCCCCTGGAGGACGCCTTGTACCCATGGACTCTTTGTGCTTCATATTTGCATTTGGACTTCATTTTCCAGGTTGCACTGCACTAGAGTCATGTCAGTTGTTTTCACCTGCACCTAGTTGAGTTCCCTGATTAGTGATTACTATTATTTAAGCTCTCAACTGTTAAGTTTACTATTAAGTTTTGTTTCTTTTCTCTTCATCACTGTTTGTTTTTTTGATGTCTAGATAATCCATGTACTTGTTCATATTTGTTTAATTAAATGTCTCAAGAACAATTTCACTATGATGGTGACATAACCGAAATAAAAATCTTCTAAGGGAATGCCTCTTTACCCTACATAACATCTGACCTAAGCTAAATGCAATGCAGTATTTATCATGTACACTAACATTAGCTAGCTATTGTTACAACCAGATAAATAGAGAATGTTTACAAATTAATATTAACCTGACAGCCAACATTCCAAAGTGACACAGTTTTCAGCAGTGGTAATGGTTGGAGTACCTGCATGAAATAGGATTATTTTTAAACAACTAAATGGAGACATCTTTTTTTAAATTAAATACTTTTATAGATATTTGATCCAGATCAATGTACAACTGACAGCCACAGCAGACGTTTAAAACACATTCTGCCATGCAGAAGGCCCGGGTTCATTTCCTACCCAATGCCCTAACCTCAGCCACTGAAAGCAGAAATCGGAGGATTGCGTCAGGAAGGGCATCGGGTGGAAAAACCTGTGCCAAGTTATGTGTGGATTGGATGGTCCGCTGTGGCAACCCCTCGATGGGAGCAGCCAAAAGACCAACAACAAAAGGGAAAAAAGTATTTGCCATGTAGAATGGTAGAATTATTATAATAATAATAATTATTATTATTATTACAGTATTATTATTTACATTATTATTACTTACTTTTAATCATGTGCATTTAAGTCAAGCATTATTATTGCCATAATGTGCAGCACCTTCAGTAGATCAGTTTAAACATTTGAAGTCACATTTATGGGAGGTTGTTGTTTATATAGGTTACCTAGATATGAAGTCAAACATCATTAAAACTAAAAGAGATAAAAGATAAAACAACAACTAACCGCTGTTAATTATTAATGGAAGTGACAGGTTTAGACCAAGTTCAGTTTCATGACATGGCTGCTGTTAGTTTTCATCAACTTTGACCTACACATATTATCAGCTATAAACTAGGTTTTGACCATTGGTTGCTGGACGAGGGAGGGAATGTAGGTCAACTAACAGTGAAAGCTCAATTCAATTCCTCTGTGTTTATCTAATGAGTGTTTATTCAGGTTTGGTCCGGTGTAGTGTCTTTGCATGGAAACATGGCACGTCTCCTGGTGCGTCTTTCTTCTGTACTTTACAACAGAGCCTTCACACAATCGGTTGTGTCGAAGAGCCGGGCTCTTCTGTACCGATCATTAAGCACAGCAACACGTAAGTAACATTTATTTAAATATTGTTTTTTCCAACAAATTAAACAATGATCGTTTAAAGCAGTTGACTCAATGACCATAATGACTTTGTAAAGTCTACAAAATGAAGGTGTAATTGTGAGCAACGTCCATGTCCTCATATCCTGAAAATGTCCTCAAAGACACTTAGAGCAGGACAAATGAGCTGTGATAGAAAATGCACATGATTATCTGAAGAACATAGTCAATTTCACTGACAACTTGCACTAAACAACTGTTTACTGCTATGCATCAAGTTTGAAAATAAATGCTATTTAATCTGGTTTTACTGATCAAGATACTTTATGCATAACGTTTCTTTTATGTAATAATCCCTTTTTGTTGTCATTAGAAGAGGTGACCCAGGCACATCGTTTTAGCCATGATGCATCCTGGCAATAACAGAATATAAAGGGATGTATAGGTGTTTTATATGTTATATTCATATTTTTGTTAGATGGATATTTTTCAGATCTGTACACTATGGGCTCTTCGGTGTTAAACACTGCTTCAGGAAATTCTCCAGCTTGTACTTTCTTGTCACTGAACCATTGAATTAATTGTGATGTGCAGCACAATTTCTGTCAATTAAATTGTTTTTTTTCAGTTACCCTAGAGGGGTAGAGGCCAAAAGGCACGTTCATTAACTATTCTTTGTCTAGGTAGCAAAATTGTGTTGATTGTGTTAATTTAGAGAATTTTTAAAAAAATAAAATGTAATTTTAGGATTGAAGCTTTTAAACTGTTTGCAGGAAGTCAAAGTGTAACCCTTGTCCCTACAGTGGTTTGGCTGTTTAAAAAAAAAAAAACACAAAAAAACCAGGGAAGCTCCATATAAAAGTGAAAAATTATGAGACAGGCTAACGGTATTGTGTCATCTAGCTAATCACAGTTCAGGACATTTAACACATTTTCTGAAAAAAATAAAAAAATAAACTGTTGCAGGCATGTTTCTGGTACAAAGCAGCTAAAGCCCCAAAAGGTTTAAAGTTGGGAACAAGTTGTTATCTTGTGCACACAAATTATTATCTTGTGTGAACAAATTATGTTTTGCATGTAGGGGTATGTTGCATGTTCAACAATAGATTTATATATTTTGGATAGTATATTTGTAAACATGAAGGCTTTCATTGCTTTATTTGAACAGTTAATTTGCCTTGAGATGATTTTTTCCCTTTAATACATAGGCTTCCCCGTTTCCAAGATAATCAATCAAATTTATTTCATTTCATTTTAAAGGAATTTTTTTCAGAAAGATGCAGTTCCATATAGGCTAACCTCAGTAGTTACAGCATGCTATATACTCCACTTAATCAAAAGTACTTAGGATTCATAAATTAGCTCCTGTTCTTTGCAGATCTTCTTTCTTTGACACGTTATGACGAGTGTGTGGACTGGAAGAAGAAACTAACTCCAGAACAGTATGTAATCACTAGAGAGAAAGGCACTGAGGTGGTAAGTGTGTGTTAAATACCTACTGACCTTCAGTATCAGTCAAAAGTTGGAACCCAATTTTGGATTTATTTTCGAATTCTAGAACAATGCTGACTAGACTACGAAATAACACACATGGCATTAGGTTATTAAGTAACAACAACAGCAACAGTTAGTTGACATTTTAAGACCAATTAACAAACAGCACCTCAGATTAGAGCTGTTACAAAGGCTACATCAACTTCATCAATGTTTTTCTAATGTAGAAATAAATACAAAAATTGGAAAGACCATGAAGTTAAAAGGTGTTTTAATTTTTTGACTAATATTGTAAATGAGCCATTTTAGTTGAAATCTTTTGTTTTGGCTTTTCTCCTAGCCGTTCAGTGGAATCTATTTAAACCATAATGATGTGGGCATGTACCACTGTGTGTGCTGCGATACACCAATTTTCAGGTAACACAAATCAGAATCATTCATATTTATTCATATGAAATTTTATATATACTTATATACTAAACTGCACTTTTTAGTTATTAACTCAATATATCTGGTAAACTGGATGATTGCTTAATTGCAGTTGCAGGTAATGGAAAAAAATCCAGGAAACACTTGAATTTAACTTGGATAAGGTCGTGCAATTCACAAACAGAATATTAAAGGCTTAGGCAAACCAAGCAGACCTAATCAAAAACCATGAAGGAAAACCCTGACACAAAGGCTTCACAAACAATGATTGTATTAAATCGGCTTATAAGGGCGAGTGGCTATTGAGTCCAGATGTACACTATATGGACAAAAGTATGTGGACTGTTAATTAAGCCTTTTAATTACTGAATTCAGGTGTTTCAATCAGGCTCCTTATCCCCAGCGTATCCCCAAATACACAAAATTAGTTTAAATACCACAGATGCATATGATATGACTACATTAAGAACATTCCTTAGATTTTTAAAATGGATTATTTATATTAATAAATAAGTTTAAAGTTCTCATATTTTACTATTTATTTAATAAGTATAACATTAAATGATGTGCCCCAAAGATGTTCTCTCATATTGGGTCCCATTAGGGCTTGTTTAAGGTCTGGCCAATTCAAAAAAGGAAAATGATGAAAAACATGAAATATTATTTTTTCTTACTTCTTACTTTCTGTTTGTCAGTGCAGTTGGAGACACATCTGAATGACTAAAAATGACTGAAAAGTCAATTTGCAATAAATGAATCCCCCTTTAAACGAGAAATGATAAATGGGCTAATTTTAATAATTTAATGAGGTTTAGTTAAAAATTATATTTTATAAGTAATTATTAGGTTATTAGTAGTTTTTTTTTTTTTAAGTTTTAAGTTATCTTTCAGTAGCATCCACATGGATCGTTGTGAATATGTTGTTGTATAATATATTTATACATTTTTATATATCATGGAATCACCAAACTAGTAACACAGCGTATATATTGTAAATGAAGACACCAGGCTCAGTGTATATCGCTGTGGAATCCTGGCAAAATCTCTCAATCCATTCAACAATCACATTAGTTCATTTACACTTATTAAACAGCAACTCTCTAACTGAGAAATAATCATTACTAAAATTAAGTATGTGAAGTGAGTGAATGTAAGTTCTGTCTGGTCTCACAGCTCTGAATCAAAATACGACTCTGGAACAGGATGGCCGTCTTTCTTTGAAGCACATGGCACATGGGAGGGAGATGAGACTCACGCCAACATTATCCGCAGACCTGATAATTCTTTAGGAAGCGCGGGAACAGAAATCATCTGCAAACAGGCAAGTTACTAAAACAGAGACTTTATTACATTGTGTATGACTATAGCACTGACAAGTGTTTAATTCAATTGTTGAGCAAAACTAAGAAGAGTGTACTGTCATATGGAGTTCTGCAATAGTTGTATAATTATATAGTAACTACCACTAATAAACAATGAAATGCATAAACTTCTTGCATAATAACTTGCCCACATGACATTATTCTATAGCTTTATTTCCAGGGATCATGTCCCTATGGTGAAATAAATTCTGTGTATTAAAAAAAGAAATTGGCTTAAAAATCAATCAATAAAATGTCTGATGTTTACTGAAATGTTAAGAATGTTATTTTTGTATTGGATTTTTTTTTTTCTAAAACATTACCTTTATTTATGCAAATATGACTTCTATGTCTAAGTAAATATGCATAAATTCACATATTTAATGAAAATAAAAACAGACTAATCATGCCTAATTAAAAACTGAATTGTCAGAATTTCTGTGCATCAGTTCATGTTTCCATCCATCCATTCGTCTGTCATACTAGTAATATAGCAGTAATGTGGCATTATAAAATCAACATATTGAGTTTATAAAATTCCTCTGTAATATCCTTTTATATAGGCATAGCAACAAACTTTAAAGGAAAATTTTATGAATGGCCTTCATATGGGAAGTGAAGGAAAATGGATTTTAAAATACATGTAATACATGAGTTCCATTATTAAGTATGATTTATAAAGTTTATTATAGAAATTGTATGTATACTTTATATTATAAGGCAACATAAATTGACATACATAAAATGAAACCAACTTTTCAGGGATATTTAATTATAGTTGTACTTCATTACAACAGAGTGATTGCAAGTGGATTACATCTCTTAAATTAACATTAAACTGTATAGTATAAAGCAAAAAGTTATAGATGCAATTTATCTGCAAAATTCATTATAAATGAAAAATTGTTAAGCAAACAAAATGATTACTGATATTTGTAGTGTCATACCGTAAGCAATATTCTAACTATAATCTTCACCGAATATCTGAACAATGATGCTGTTAATACAGAATTAAATGTCATTCTCTTTGTCCTTTCTGTTTCGGCAGTGTGATGCTCATCTTGGCCATGTGTTCGATGATGGCCCGGATCCAACAGGCCAGAGATTCTGCATAAACAGCACAGCTTTGAACTTCAAGCCCAGAAAAGTCTAATTCAAGCTCATACATAAACACATTACCCATTTCCTATCCGGATATGTAAACAGCGAGTGTTTAAACAGAGTCTGAATGAATCTGTGAGAACTGGGTGTCACCTGCTGTATTAAGGTTTTTACTTTACTGGGTGTATAAGAAGTAATTTTAAGGTCAAATGCATTCGGGGATGTTCAACATGTTTTACTCCTATTCGTAAATCAATCAGAACATGTCTTTTCTGAACCTTTTGGCTGAAAGACCCTGGCATAGCTTCATGTAGGAAAATGGAAAAGTCATTAAGGGCATTAGACGTATTACTATTTTCTTTCCAACTTTCCAGCATGGCTGTTGACAGACTGGCAAACTTTTATCTCTGCTCCATTACCGGTACTTAATGGGCCACGATTCCACAGGGTCATACAAGTTGCCTAAGAATTGCAAAATTAAGCTTAAATATCAACATAACAATTGTGCATTAAACTGTGTGGAAAAAATATGGCAATAAATTGAATTACCACCTTGTAATTTTTTTTATGTCTAAGAAAGCAACACAATATCCATCTTTGTTAGAATATGCATGGGCCACAGAACATCTGAGGTCTTTTGCACACTTTTCTGATTATACAATGCATTTGCTTTTCTATAAACAGTTTCCAAAAGGAATGCAAACATTGAAACAATGTAAGAATCCATATTCACATACACTGCCTGGCCAAATAAAAAGTTGCTGCTACAGAAGAGTCTAATTATTGGGCTATATTGAGCAAAGAAAATATTGGGTTAGGAAACATCAAATGTATTATTAAAACCTGCAACAATTTAGTGGTAAATTGTCGACTTTGCGGGAGAAATGTGAAACAAATAATGAATGATCATGATTTGAGATCACTTAAATGCTCTGATGATCCATCATAAAAAAAAAGATCAACTGTAGAAATTACAGCTAGATTAAATAATAAAAATATGAATATTTCCACATGCACAATGCCACAATAACTCACAAGATTGGGATTAAACAACTGTGTAGCCATAAGAAAACCATTTAGCTAATCAGTAAAGGGGCTTTAAATTGCTAGCGAGTACAAAGATTGGACTTTGATGGAATGGAAAAACATCATGTGGTCTAATGAGTCCAGATTGACCCTATTCCAGAGTAATAGGCATTTCAGGGTAAGGAGGTAACCACATGAAGTCTCTGGAGGATCTGAGGTTTCTTCAGTTTGTCACGTTTACGCTCAGCAAAGTTATGTTCCAATAAAATAAAATCAGCTGATTGAATATTAATATATTGAATGATCAGGTTATCCTATCAATGTATTTTTCTTTCCTGATGCCATGGGCATTTTCTAAGATTTAAAATGTGAAAGAGCGGCCATGTGATATTTTTTGGGCTAGGCATTGTATATTTCCTACAGTTTCCTCCTATTGTCCAAAACCATGTTCTGTACTTAGAAGGATAAACGTATCTCCCTATTCTGGTCAGGATTTAGAAACAGTGGATTTAGAGCCAATCATTGAACCAGTGGCCACAATGAAAGAGACTTGTCCCAATCAATTGTCACAATTGTACCAATCAATTCTAGCCTAACTGATGTTAACCAAGAAAAAACTAACTGAGTTAAATATTAGCCAGATAACCTGAACAAGTTTTCGAACCTTGCCTCAACTTCCTTATTGGAAATCTGCAACAGGAGTGTGGCAGACAAACAAATTAAAGTGGCACACATGATGCCGGCAACTTGATGAAATGCAAAATATTTATTAAAATATTGTTATATTTATAATATAATAATCATATTATAATATGATCATTATAATATTGACGATATTTGCAGTAAAATACAAACATTTTTATTGTGTTAACATACTGTAAGTACTGTTAAAGGGACATTTTAACCTAAAATTGATTTGGTATAATCAAATTTAGCCACTCAAGAACACATCTATTTACTAATCATGGTATTAGCATTCCG
>JAOVVB010000027.1:7325406-7338516 GCA_028570985.1 Heterobranchus longifilis | reverse complement strand
TAGGCCCCTGGGATAGGCTCCAGGCCCACGCGACCCTGAATACAGGATAAACCGGTATAGACAATGAGTGATGAGTGGTATTAGCATAGTATTTGGTCTATTGAAATTGAAGCCAATTTATATACAGTATCTAGTCAGGATAGTTATGATTAGTATATAATAAAAGTGGAAGTAATGGTTACAGGATAACTAGCAGAACGTGTGGGGTGGGTGTAGATCTGGGTTTCAGGGGATTAAGGCCTGATTTTTTTTCCAGTAAAGCCATGTTAATGATAAACTCACTGTTTTGTTTGCTATGTGTCAATGCTGGACATCTAAGTTGTGAAACATACAAACACACACAGGCAATAGCAACACTGTAGCGGTGGTTTTAGTGCATAATATAGTGTTATGTTGTAAATGAAAAGGTGAATAAGCGTGGAGATATGTTGCGTGTGTGCGTCTATTTGTCTCTCGTAATTTTGTTGGGTTTTAGTCTCTGGGAGCCTGTGGATGGAAGACGAACTCGATACAAGCCAAAACCAAAACCCAAACCAGAAAAAAAGCCCATTGAGGAGATCGTTCCAGCTCAAGACATTGATTTCAATCAGGTACTGTTAACAAAATCTGTCATTTCACTGCCTGTATCATTTAATTTCTAATAGTTTGAAACCACGTGTGCATATGTGTGTGCAGGTTGAGAAACTTTTTTTGAAGTCTGGAGGCTTTAAAATGTTTTTGACTGCATGCCATTAAAAAATGCATCTAACATACACCATCAAAGATTTATTTAACTAAACTGTTTGGTTTTTTTTTGTACCAGTTGAGTGGAAAGTGGTACCTGCTAAGTGTGGCTTCAAGATGTAAGTACCTTTTAGAACATGGTTTTAAAGTGGAGGGGACCGTCATAACTATGACTGCACCCGACTCACCTAATGCACCAATCCAAGTGAGCACCTTCACTAAACTGTGAGTACCTGCATTATTATTATGATGATGATGATGATGATGATGATGATGATGATTGTTGTTGTTGTTATTGTTATTGTTGATATTAATAATAATAATAATAATAATAATAATAATAATAAAGTTGTCTTTAACAGCACATCTGACAGTAGTTCCAACTGTAATGTATATTATGTGTTTGTACTAGATTATATTATAATTTCTATACTAATAAATCATATGAAGGAAGCTCCACGTAACTCACCAGAAAAAATATAAAAAATTTTGAGATGGTGAAATTTTCTATGTGGAAATATTTTTTTCAAGAACACTCCATTATCAGCACTTTGTTTTGTCAAAGGTAAAGCTGTAATTTTTTTCCAAAATGAGAACGCTTTGTTGTTTCTCAGTAACATGACAAGCTGTGAGGTTTTTTTTGTTTGTTTGTTTTTTTTTACCATTTTTTTTTTTTTACATTTATAGTTTCCATATTTACATTAAAGCTTTTGGCAGACGCTCTTATCCAGAATGACTTACAAAGATGCTTAAGTTTCCATTATTACATTATTATTACATATTACACTGGGTTACTACTGTAGGTTACTAACAATCTACCATCAGTCATTGGGAAGTTGGATTTTTTAAAATTACATTTACATTTTTTTTTTAATGAGAGATTAACTAAAGTATTGAAGAAACAGATACAGTATGTCTTAAATCGTTGTTGAAAGAAACTCAGATGTACGGACATCTAGAGGAAGTTCATTCAACCACCTAGGTGCCAGAACAAAAAAGAAACAGATGACTTGTGTAAAACAGGAACTTGCTTGTTTCTTGAATATTCCACATTATTATATTAACAAAATAAAATGTAAATTTTATTAGTCACATACACAGTCATACACAGTACGATATGCAGTGAAATGCTTATATGACCGCCCGTGACCTTTGCTATATTTTTTAGCTGTAAAAAATATAGACACTGTTGCTAAATTACAAAAAATTATCCGTACCCCACCCTGAAAATGTTATTCTGATCATATTTTGCAATATATTGTATGATCATAGATGTGCCTTAGTAATTAATAACGATTAATAATATGTCTAAGATTGTTCTTGTTGGTGTTTATAGAATGCATATGAATTTCTCTCTCTCAAATAAAATTCTCTATATAAAAAGTTAATTAAAGTTTTCAAATTACTTTAGGAGTTAGATCATGTCATAGTTAATAACACATGTATGACCCTAATGAACCTTTATCAACAAGTTTAGCTCCCTTTAACCTGTTAGCGATATTGCAAGTGTCCAAATTCCTTCCTCAACTGACTGAGTGCAAGGTCCAGAGCATGACCTAAATTGACCTCTATTTCAAGTCTTACTTCATTTTCTTATGCCTTCACAGGTGTAGGTTTATGGTTTTTAATAAAAACAGCACCTTCAGGGAAAAACAAACCAATAGGGCTGGACTGTACTCAGTTCATAGCAATACAGCATGTATAGTAAATAGGCAACGTACTGTAGCAAAGCCTATCCCACTCCTTTTATACCCCGCCACCACAGTTAGTTATTCTGCTATTAAATATACTACTGTTTCTATTTCTAAGTCATACTAAAGACCTTACTCCAGGCTTCTACCTGTAACTTTCCTCATCTCTTTAAGTTGCATGTGCTTAACTCAAAGACTGCATCACCAAATTTTTACAAGCTAGGTAAAGGACAAAATCAATTAATATTCTCATTAATTCTCATTATTATCATATTAATCATTATTAGCCAGCAAGTGACAATCCCATAGTGCTCAATAGTTCACTATTTCATAAGAGTATAGAATGTGAAGATCATATTCAGTCTGTAATGAAAGCATCCAGTATTACCTGCACCATAATATGTCAATGGGGATAATTTGGGCACCTCTTGCACCCCAGGGGTACAACTTATACCCTCTTGTGGGGTATGTTCTGACACAGCTTGCAAGCCTCTTCAAATATGGTAAATTTTATGTTTCTACAAAATTCTTGCTCTGTGCTAAAATCCATCAAATTTGGTCTCAATGTTAAGTCTATGGGATTTTTTTGGTGGTAAATTGTCCTTTGGGCAAATTACTCCCACCCCTCAGAAAAGTCATAGCACCCCATTCCCGAATAAACTGCATGATTTGACACCTCTTTCATGAGTCTATGACAAACAGTACAAGACTACTTACATGTCAAAGTTTGTACTGAATAAAGATAAAAGCACCACTAATAATATTTGACTTGTTCATAATTAGTTACTTATGAAGCTTTTGTTATGGTGAATAAATCATTATCTGGAATACTGTTAAAGTAATAAAATGAAATAAAATAATTAATCATAAGTGGTGTACCACGTTGATGTGACTTTATCATTTTATCATTTTCTTATTACAGTACATTACAATGTCCCCCTAGTGGGTTTTTTTCCTCTTATAACACAGCAGTTTGTCATGGACTATATTTTATAGCAGCTATTAACAGTTATTAACTTTTTTGACTTGTCTTGAAATTAATAAGACAAACAAAAGAACACAGCTTGTGATGGTGCTGAGGTACGGAAACTGCAAAGTTCTCCGTCCTGTAGGTAATCCCACAGTGGAAAATGTATTGATCGTCACAAAGTGTGGACACTGGAGATTCCTTCTATAAATATTAAATAAAATGTAACCTTATAGAAAATGCCATGTCAAAAAATAGAATCATTGCTTTCGTTTGTTCTTTCTTCCTTTTTTTGATTAGTCTAGTTATTGGTAAACTTATTTGGCATCTCCTCCAAATACAGATACAAATCAATGTTATACAGTATATGTAATATAGCGGTTTCTATAGAAGCAATAAAAATAAAATCTGACTTTAATTATTGCTTTGAACCACTGTCAGAGCTGCTGTCAGATTCAAGAATCCACAAAAGCAGCATAAAACATTATCACTGGGTTCCTTTCTTTTGTGAATATTGGCAAAAACAGAAAGGAATCTTTATGAAATAAACCAGCATAAACTTCAGGCAACCATGAAACGTCTCAAGTCTATGTTCTTAGCTAGAGCGTACGAATTACATAACACTACTACGATTGTTTATTTTAATCAAAAACTGATGTTTTCCATTTTAAAGTCCTATCTTGGATACAGCATAATCCTAATGGGGTAAGCAGAATACTTTATAAGCTCTTTCTTTCTTTTATTAGCAATTATCAGTGTTGGGAGATCAAACAAAAGTATGAGACCTCACAGAATCTGGGCCGCTTTCTACTAAAAGGTAATGAACTGTGAAGAATTTTTTTCTTTAAAGGGATAGTTTGGCTTTTCTTAAATCAAAATTGAGATGCATGTAATACATCACCACAGGGGTCGGTTGTTGTACATTTTTTTTGCTCTGCAAACCGACCATGTGGTTTGTCACCCGGAACCCGAGTTAAATTAATACGTAATTAGAGGCAAATTCCACAACTCTTGTTCCGTGCAAAAATGCATTCCAAAGTTAAGCTGAGGCTCATATGGAGCTTTTGTAGTCCCACTGAGCTAAATTGAGTCGGTACCTTATAAAGTTTTTGGTACCTTTTAAAGTGTATTTAGTACAAACATAACTCTTTTCTTTCACCAGAAATAGCTATAGGGCTAAGCTAAAGAAAAAAGTTAAATTTGAAAGATAGGAACTTAATTTAGCTAAGTGGGTCCATAAAAGCTCCATTTAAGCCTCAGCTGAACTTTGGAATGCATTTTTGCAAGGAACAAGGGTTTTAGAACTTAAACCTTCTGGGTGACGAACTTCACAGTCAGTTTGCAGAGCAGGGAAATTTATAATGACCAAGACCTACTGTAATGTACAGTATTTATATGCACTTCAATTTTGATTAAGGACAGTCTTGAAAAAAACAAACTATCATTTTAATAAAGATAATAATCTTACTAAGGCTTCTAACCCAATATTCCTGGTTAAAAATATTCCTGTTGAGGTGGTTTTCATTCACACATAAGTCTTGAGAAGTGTTTAACATGCTCTAGTACTTTAAGTCTAAAATTTTACATTTATTTCCATACCACTGATTTCCATATACTGATAATATAAAAGTTATAAGGAAATACAATGAAAACCCATAATTATTATTCAAAGGAGAAATGTTTATCAGAAACACACACTAAAATTCTAGTGGTGACTAGGTACCACATTTTCTAATATTGAATAATAATGTATTTTTAATATGTTAAAATTAGATAATAAACTGTGAAAGTTTCTTCAAGGCAACATTCTGAATCACAATCTAAATTTCATTTCAATGTGTAACTATTATTTTTTCCACAATTGATTCAAATATTATTCATTCCACAATTCCAGTCAAAAGTCTGGACAAACCTTTTAATTCATTGTTTTTTGTTTAATGATTTATTTTCTACATTATCGTATTTTAGTGTTTATACAGTACTGATGATTTCATGAAACAACTCATATAGAGTTAGGCAATTAAGTAACAACAACAACAACAGTTAATTGTTATTTTAAGACACGAATGTCAGCCATTCTGTAATAGTTCTTGCAAGAACAGTATTGTCAAGTGCATTTGCAAAATCCACCAAGCACCATAATGAAACTGGCTCTTATGAAGACCATCCCAGGAGGGCGAGACCAAAACTTAACTCTACTGCTGCGGAGAAGTTCATTTAGAGTCACCAGCCTCAGAAATGACCACTTAACAGCAACTTGGATTAGAGCCGTTATAAAGGCTTTACAGAGGATAAGTAGCAGACGCATCTCAATCTCAACTGTTCAAATAAGATTATTGCATATTTTTGATGCCTTCAGCATTGTTTTACAATCTAAAAATAAATATAATTAGGAAAGAGCATTGTTTTAAAAAATGTGTCTAAACTTTTAACTAATGGTGTACTGCAATGCAAATGCAAACTATAATGCAAATTCTATAGTATGTTTTGTTTATTGTTAAAAAGTGTTATGGGATTTGGATGGATAGATGGATGAATGGATGGATGGATAGATAGATAGATAGATAGATAGATAGATAGATAGATAGATAGATAGATAGATAGAACATCTTTCTCATCTACAGGACTTCTTGGGGAACAAATGTAAACAAACCAAATCTATATATCACAACAAATATTCCAATTCTTTATTCCCATTTTTTTTCATGTTTCATTTTACAGATTTTTTTTTATTATTATTTTGGGTTGTCTGATTGTTCTTTGTTTCCTTCCTATAGCAAAGATACCAGTGAAGAACACTGAGATCATTGTTGTAGAAACAAACTACAACTCTTACGCCATTTTACTTTACAAGCAGATGAACAAGCTCACCATGAAACTTTACGGTAAGTCACAAAGCCATTTCTACATAAATACCCTGTGTGTTCTACCAATCTACAAAGGTTAACTTGAAATAGGACAGGTTATTGTATATTTGTGCGTTATGTAGAATATAAGATCATAATTAAATGTTTGCTGTGCTTAAGGCCGCACCCCTGAGATCGCTGAAGGTATCGTGGATAAATTTGAAGACATTGCAAAAAAACAAGATCTGGGCCTAGATGTTGTTTTCCAGTTTCCTACTTACGGTAAGTGCATTTTCACACTGAATAAGACAAGGTGACTTGAATTGTTTTATTTGAACTTCTTGTCAATTTCAGGATTTTGTCAGTCTGCAGACAAGGAGCACACGCTAGGTAAGAGTAACACTTTTCTGTTATTCCCATACCTACGAGGGGCATTTAAGTCAAACGTGATGACATTTCTCATGAATGAAAGCAGAAAAACTAATCGAATGTACAGAAGAATTCAAGCGCATTACGGTGATGAGACTCTTAGTGCTTAGGGCTAGTAGAAGTTCCTGTGTTGTAGACGTTATGCAGGCAGACTCTGGTGTCCTGAAAACTTTCTACCTTGATGGGATCCAAGCACTATAAATAAATAAATGCTGCCTCTTGTCTTTTCTGTTCCAGTAATGGCCTGAAGAGAACTGTTTTGTGACGGAAGTCTTTGGATATGACGGCTTCATCATACCATAATGCATAAGCACAAGAACCAATCTCAGACGTGGTAGAAAGAATAAGCAATAAACTCTGCAATTTCTGCAATTTGCCGTTTGTATTTTTTCACAAAGATAAATGTTGTGGATAAAATGAAAGTATTTCCTTAAATCCTTATTAATATGGAAATGCTAAGGTTATGAATTTGACAACAGGTAAGCAGATAAATTGAATCAGCTGTGTAAGTTAATATGATGCAGTAAGTGAAATGAACACCACAGGAAAATCACCTCGCTAAAATAGTCTCTTTTTCTGATCTCTGGTAAACTATATGGCCAAAAGTATGTGAATACAAGACCACTAAAGATCTCGCTCCAAAATCATGAGCATTGCCAGGGAGCTGGTGAGCCATAACTTGCAGAATGCAAAAAAAAAAGGGTATTTAGCTTTCTAAAGGGGTTCTAAGAAGATTCTGATGAGCTAGAACCCTTAATGAGGGTCACTGTGTTGCGGTGCAACAGTTAATCAATGCGATGGGCTAAAATCTGAATATGATATGAATGTGTTCGGCTTGCTGGAGCAAAGTGAGTAATAGCGCGATGGCAAACACCTTCATGAGCAAAAACCTTCTTGTGTGGGAACATTTCACTCTGGCGGGGGCGTTGCCAAGCGTCGCTTTTTGATGGAAAAGAGAGTCAAGTGGGAAAGGATCCACACCTGAAGTGAATGTGGATAATTAGTGACTGTGTGTTGCTGTGGAAAGGGTTTTATTTCCAGTTCTCCTCAAATAATTTAAGTGAAATTCACATGAATGCACGCTTATTGCTGGCTTTTTGAACGTTTTGAAAGGGACAAGAAAAACGTCAAACACGGTCTGTTTTTTTTTTTTTTTATAATTCTGTATTTACAAAAGTTATATATGTACACGTCTTTCAGAATATAGTTATACATAAGATTTTGTCAGAATCATGTGCATCTTTCCTCTACAGGTTTCTAGACATGAGCCCGTGTTCAGTCCACTTAAACATGATTATTCTGTACTTAAAATCTAATTCAGAAGCAGGCAGCCTAGATAGGTAGAATACGGACATCTGTCTACTAAGTTAAGACACGTCACACTGATATGTCATGATACTCTTATGAACTGTGATAAATTTATTGTTATATAAATACTTTATACCTTGCATGTTGGTTGTTTAGTCATTCATTAATGGTTTTACAACAAACGTTTCACTCAACACAAGCCACACACGCTGCACGCACAGCTGAAAACTGCCGAATTTAAATGCAAAATCATGATTCCACTAAATAAATAGACAAAATTAGACTACCTGGTGCCTAGCGCCCTCTTCTTTAGTAGAGTTTTTGTACCTCAGGTGAAAGGTGATGTCATTACATTATCTGATCAAAGCATATCGGATGTAACGTAGTATCAAGATGATAACATGGTAAAGGGAAAACAAATTTCAATCCAAATCAATGGTGTTTAATCTGACTATATGAACACGGGTAACAAATCATCTTAAAGCTCCCTGGGTTCATAACTGTAATGCAAAAAGACGTTGCTAATAGATGATTACTACAAAGACATTATTATGGTTAGATGAAGCTGGTGCATTTTGACCGCTAGGTATAAGTTTATGCTACGTGTGGACCGATTCCTGAAGTATTTTAATATGCGACTGACTTACTCTGGCTTTTCTACTATAAATTCATTTTACATTGGACCAGTCGGTATATAAATCTAAATTTGTGCAAGAAACCCATTGGAATAATTTAGCAAAAAAAAAAAAAAAAAAAAAATCACGATTGATTTAAAACGCACGTTTAAAAAACAACAAAAAAAAAAAACTCGGCCATTAAAATGATTTTGAATCAAAGGGGGTTTCGTTCCCTCTCTGTCAGCAGTCTGTTCAACAGGCATGAGTAATTATTCCTATAAAACACAAAGCAACATTCACAGAAACCTCAGCCTATAGTCAGTACTGACGTGAAGCTGCTTTATGCAGTACGAGGACCGACGTCACCTAAGGTTGGCCATTTCATACAAGGCAATTCAATAATTATGTTTAGCTCACGAGAGTTTGATGGAAATGTGAATTCCTATTTAAAAAACAAACAAACAAACAAGCAAAAATGAGACACCCTAATCACCACCTTATCTGTAGTGTGTGTGTTTAAAAACACAATAGAAGATTTTTCTGCTCGTTTCCAGGTACTAGGGGGAAAAATACAGCAAGCTTAAAGATAGCTGTGATTGGCTGCTGTCACTATGATTGACAGGTGAGAGAGAGAGAGAGAGAGAGTGAAAGAGAGACTGCCATTCCTCCCTCTTAGATCAAACCCATGATCTCATTTATCAAAGGCATTTATTTTTCCATTTCATTTTCATTCTGCTCTTTTCTCTATACTAGGAAACATCAAAATCCCCGTCTGTGCCAGGCGCGCGCGCGCACACACACACACACACACACACACATTATAGCTACGGCAAATATTCTGTTACTTGCTTTCGAAAATGCTTTTGTGATGAAAATACCTTTATGAAAATTTTACACCCAGAGTCTCACACAAACACTCCCTATAGAATGAGGCAGCGGAGAATAATAGTTAGAAAAATGAACAAAAAAATTGAACATAGTGACGAGGTTAGGAAACATTCTCTACACTACACATGTTCTTGGTGTTAGCATGATCGATATAACTAAACAAGAAGCTGCTAAAAGAAAGGACTCTTCTCTGAGAGGGTCGTGCGATGTGGCGATATGACATCAAGTTCGATTACATCACTATACGTTTGATCACTGCTTGTCCTAGTGCGTTGTTGCTCGCAGTAGCATGTCATTACTTTTGGGATGTTAAAACCTATTTTTCGATAAACCAAGTGGTTCATTTATTCTTCTTAGTAAATAGACTTACTTTATACATTTTTAAATTATATATTTAAAAAAAAAAAGGTAAACTCAATTTTAAAGTTAGCCCGTTATCAGAATATCTGTGAAACTAAAACAGAAGCTACGCTTTTTTCCCTATCTTTTTTTTTTTTTTTTTTTTTGCCATATCGCACACACCGTACCCTCCAGTTAGAGTATCTAACATCACACGGACGCCAGCATGTCTTTGTGATGGCGTGCGATGTGCTGGTTTTTCTCTGATGGCCTGCGGAAGCCCTTGGAGCAGAAATCGCAGCGGTGTGGGTAATCCTTGGTGTGGATGGAGATGACGTGTCTCTTAAAGCCAGAGGCGTCTCCTGTGCTGTAATCGCAATACTGACACTGATACACCCTCCGCTCTCTGTGCACTTTGGCCAAAACCTTTTTCCCTCCGTGAGCACCCAGGACAAACGCCTTCTTCAGGCCTTTTTTGTCCGAGAACGGCATTTGCTGTTGCGTTTCTTTGGTGTGGACTGAAAGGATGTGGCGGCTGAGCACGAACGGATCTCCGATCCTGAAGCTGCAGTGGCGACACTGGTGCAGTTTTTTGGCCTTGTGAGCAGCCGAGTGCTTTTTGAGCTCAGAGGGCCGGTGGAAGCCTTTTCCACACGTGGCGCACTTATGCGGGTACTCTTTAGTGTGAACGGAAATGACGTGCCGCTTCAGGTCGCTAGAGTTGGAGCTCCGGTGCTCGCAGTGCATGCACTGGTGGCTCTTGGCCTCCTCCTCGTGCGCGAGCGCGTGCTGCTGAAGCTCTTCGGGATCGGCGAAGGTCTGGAAGCAGCGCTCGCACTTGTGAGGCGTTTCTTTGCTGTGCTTCGTCTTCACGTGCGTCTTCAGGTTGGACGAGTCGGCTGATTTGTAACTGCAGTACAGGCACGAGTATGGCTTTTCCCCCGTGTGAGTCCTCATGTGCTTCTTGAGCTCGGAAGGGTGCCGGAAGCCCTTCCCGCACTCCACGCAGATGTGAGGAAAGTTTTTGCTGTGCACAGCCAGCAAGTGCCGGTTAAGAAGTCCCTGCTCAGCTGTTTCGTAATCGCAGAACTTGCAGCTGTGCATTTTCGTAGCGGGTGGCGGGATCTGCAGCTTCGGCTCTCGGTAATGATGCTGGAGTCGGTGGGAGAAGAGCGCCGCCTGCTGGTGGAACTCTTTCCCGCACACCTCGCACTCGAACTGCGTGCTCTTGCTGCTCAGTGTGTGGATCTCCATGTGATTGTGGAGGCTGGTTTTCTTGTTGGTGGTGAAGTCGCAGTCTGTACACTGGTACTTCTTCTTGTTCATGACATCCTGGTGATGGTTTTTGGTGTGACGCTTCAGGAAACCCCGCGATTTAAATTTCTTTCCGCACAGCATGCATGGATACACCGTCAGGGGCTGTCCGTACGGACCGATGATGATCGCTGATGAAGGAAATGCAAAGAATTTACAAACTCGTAACATCATCACTAAAATCAAAGTTATAAAAGTTACAAACATGTCCCTGATACACTTTCAGCTGAACCAGACGAAATCACCGCACCATCCGGATAAAAAACAAAACATGTTCGTCTTCTATTAAAGATGGAGCTTTTGCTGGGATGAACATGTACACACCACAACTTTTAAAGTTGTTAAGTCACAAATATACAGAAGAAACTCTTAAAAAAACAAAGAAACTCTTAAACATGTCCAAATCAATTTGTGCAGTACCTGTCTGGATGTGACGCGTCTCGGTGTGTTTCTTGTTCTTGCTTTTGATTCGCTGGTGGTTGATTTTCTCCAGAACGTCAGACTCTTCGACGTGCAACACCGCACTGGCTGCCCCGTTCCTGTTCTCACAGCTCTCAGCCTCTTGCCCACCTGAGAGAACAGGTTTACATGTCAAATATTTCAGTCTGAAATTCTCATTCTGAGAGAATATATAGGGCAAAAACAAACAAATCTCTTTTTTAGGCAATTGAATGTTAGCAATTATGAACTCGTGGGTAGAACACATGATAGTTGGTGCTATTTAAATGAACCATGTGTTTAATGTCCGGGGGCAGCAGTGTCGCTTCTGTCTGTAGTCTAAGACTTACCATAAGCAGCTGCCCAAGCTACAGGCATAAAGTCCTTGCTAAGTGAGGTGTTATCAAACGGCCGCTGGTGATTGGCAGGCTCCTCGCCCCCGACCACAACCTCCATGTACACTTCATCGGTTATCTTATCCACACCTGTGAAGAAATAAATACATGTATTCGGATACCAGGCTCATCCACTACCTTCAGTCTCTGCCGAAAGTATTGGAACAGCAAGGCCAATTGTTGTCAGCTCAAATGGTTAAGACGTGATTTTATATCCTAGATATGTTAAACTTGATACATTTGGCTTGAACACATTTATTTAAAAGCGATCAAAAATATTGGAACACGTGATTGGTAGGTTTTCCCTTTTTTCCCCCCTCAGGTGTGGAAAGTTACATGGATTGTTTAAACTATTAAAAGCTCTGACCGTCTTCTCTTGGTTTTGCCTGTGAGGACGGCGACTGGTGTTATAAAAGCTTAACCAACGCTCAATGAGTAGAGCGCTGTCCAAAGAAAAGCAAGCCATTATGAAACTGATAATAGATGGAACATCAATAAGAGCCATCACTCGAGCATTGAATAGAGCTGATACAACAATTTGAACCACCCTGGAGAAAAAGAAACCAGATCAAACCGATCAAAAGGGAATTCAAGCGTACCACAAGATGCAACCTGCTTATCACAAAATGAATCTGCTTATCACCTTTAAAAAAAACTAAACAAAGACAAGCCACAAAAGTTCATGAACCAAAATTAACCTCTACCAAAATGATGGAAAGACCAAAAAGTGGAGAAATAAAGGATCCATTCATGATCCGAAACATACGAGCTGACTGCTCAAGCATGGTGGAGGTTGTGTCATGGCTTGGGCTTGCACGGCCCGACCTCTGCTAAGAGCTTACTGATATTTATTGATGATAGTAGCATCAAAATGAATCTGAAAGTCTACAGAAACATTCTGTCTGTCGATTTACAACAAAACATGTTTAATCTATTTGAGAGAAGCTTGCAGAAAGACATTCAAGCGAAATACACTGCCAACACAACAAAGGACTTCATGAGGGGAAAAGGGCAGGACAGGTGGTAGACTGGCCAAGTCAATTACCTTAAAGGGTGTGTGTGTGTGTGTGTGTGTATATATATATATATATATATTTCTAAACTTAGCGGCATATAAGCACATTAATTGAATCCAATTAAATTTTATTTGTATAG
>JAOVVB010000027.1:7308065-7323444 GCA_028570985.1 Heterobranchus longifilis | reverse complement strand
TATATATTCATACATACTTTCTGCAGCAGTTAGTCTTGGGTGTGAAAGACACTGCTCAAGGGTCCAACAGTGGCAGCCAACACCTTAACCTAACTACTCCTGCCACCTGGGGTCACTGAAACCTAATATATTGCCCCACCCAACCTCAATGAAACCAAGGACACACATTTTACCCTATATTTACCTGTCCCATGGAAAATGATCTTGGGCTGGTGGGAATGGGGAGAGAGGGTCGTCACATCTTCATCCATCGACCCCCTTGGTCATCGGCATAATATTTTAACTCCTGCCAGTAAATTACATCAATAAAAATACAATGTGATGTACACCTAAAAATAATCTGTGAAAATATTAAAACAGTGACAAAAGAAAACCCTTTTTATTTAAAAACAAAAAACAAAAAACAACAACTTTCATTCATGAACAAAACTTGAGATGAAGTTTCTTTTTTCAAAAATTCTTAACAGATTTCTATAGACTGTACATTATGAGAACGTTAAAAAAATAGGGGCGTGGTAGGGTGGTGACGTATTGACAACAGCGGAAATGGCGCTCGTTGCTTCCGCGATTTTATTATTTTCCATACCCATATTCCGACAAATCCCGCCTTTTTGATAAGATTGGCTACTATGTTATTCTCACGAGCAGCCTATTTAATGGTATGAACGATCAACCAATGATGATCTAGAGCCTGGAAGACGACTGGCCAATCATAGCGCAGAAGGCGGGAATACGGGTGAGATAAAATAAAAGGTTTTCAAGATAAACACGCCCATTTTTAATACCTGCCGCCATGTTGGATTAATAAAAATGATCAATAAACGTGCATAAAACGTACTTTAAAACGAGAATACTACTTTGCAACGCTTATTTATGGCCTGTTTATTCATTAAAACAAAGCCTTAAAATGTTTTGCTGGATTCCGTTTGTGTGCTTGCACTAGCGGCCTTAGATGAGGCCTCGGGAGGCCTATGACTTGATGCTAACGAAGGCCTGGCTGTGATAACGCTGCTAATCCTGTAAACTGGCAAAACAAGAGAAAACGCGTAAAGCTTTCCACTTAAACAAAACCGTGCAGTCTACGCGCTACTGAGCGTTCAACGGGTGATTGAAGTGTTTAGCGTGTATGGTTTGTGTAGCGGCCTACCTTGTTCACACACCGCCTCCAGGCCGTACGCTTCCCCCAGACTCGGGCAGAGCTCAGGCGGGGAGTTTGTGTGAGCAGGGCGGGCCAGAGCGGCGCTGGGAGGGCGGGGCCGAACGCAGCACTTACACCGCCGTCAGGGGCTAACGGCGTAGCATTTGTTACTGACACCGCGCACTTTCCCGCTAAATAACATGTCTGACAATACACTTGTTTAATACACATGTATAGATTTAATAAAATATAGAAATAACGTATAGCGTCCAGGCCGTGAGAGGGAGGGGCCGAACCTTCTTGAACAAAAGGCCAAAAGCACCCAAATCCGGATGTACAAACACTTTAAATCGATTAAAGTGAAACTTAACACGAACACACTGTCTCTCTTGGTGATTTGCCCATTCATTATTTGTACCATTGTATGAATATTTTAAAGTGTGAAAACTATATTTTCCATTTAAAATATGTGAAATCAGGCTGCACAAGCAAAACACAAGATTCCCCCCTTTTTCCTCGCGCTCTCTCTCTCTTTCTCTCACTCATACACACACGGCTTGTTTCGCTAGCTAGCCAAACTCTTACACGCTTATCACTTAATGCTAAACACCTTAGCCTGAGCTAGCGCTAACACACTGTGCCCTGAGGGAAATACCAAAGCCTAGTGGTGAATATTTGGAGATCACGAATAGAGACACATTTTCTTAACCAGGCTAACAGGCTATCCTGACAGCTAGCTCGGTTTACGAGTATGAATCAATGTGCAGGTTAAACCTGGCTAATGTTACCATCAGGTTATTCTAATTTCCCCGATTTTAATATGTAACCCAGTGCCAGTAAACATCTATCTATATAAATAAAAGAAAGGATTGTCTGTTCATTGGAGCACCATTAACCAGTCTCAGAAAAAAATGTTGACAGTCTTTCCAGCTAGATTTTCTCACAGCATCACACAAAACAAAATTTAATGGAACTTTGGCAGTACTTTGGTATTCGCCTGAAACTAAATCTGCACCATTAATGAAATCAAAATGTTAAGTAGAAGTGAAGTTATGAGCAATTAATGTGTCAGATTAGAAAGCGCAAGTTTTGACAGCGTACTGCGCATGTGTCAAACTGTGGGCGCATTTTAAATTGACCACTGGAGAGAATTTATTGAATTTTTTTCAGTACTTAGATAACTGCCTCAAGTTAAACCTGCATCATCTGTGATTCACGCTTAGATAACCGAACAGGGAGTGTATTTGACCAACAACGAATGAAGTACCACTTAGCGTAAACAGGCGCAAGATACTTTTATACCTTGCAAAATGTTACTTCTTTGTACAAGTTAGGCAGTGAGTTCTGCCATACTATAGGTGGGCTTCAACCTGAAATAACATTACTCATTATAATACAGCTGATCAGTTTATTTTTTAGTTTTAACGTTTTTCCTGTCAACGACAGGTACAATAGATTTATAATAAAACTGTTACTACAGAACAGATAAACAAAGTTGGTTAGTTATGTTATATTAGTCCATTAAGGTAAGATGAGCTGCTGCATCTGGAATGTGCCTATTAAGATGTAGAAGAGAATTTTTTTTTTCCAGCACCAGGTCACTTAAAATTAGTCATTTCCAATTTTATTGTTACTTAACTTTAATGTAAATGTATTTTTGTAATGCCCCTTTATCAGATCCCCTAGAAATAGGTTGAATATACTACTTTTTATTTTGCCTCAGTACATCCATAAATTGTCATCTTTTGATAGTACATCAGTTGGAATTTAATAAAATCAATTTTAGATTTTGCAATCTCTCTGTCTTGAAATGATCTTTGCATGTATGTGAAACAACACCCATATTAACACAAATGACAATGTAAATGTTACGCATGCACATTATGGTTGCAGCCACAAAACATTGTGCCAGTTTGAACCAAAGTGTTTTTATTGGTAATCACCAAAATATGTTGACAACTTTTATTTATTTGTTTTCAGGAAACCCAGGGAATATGGAGCTTTTTCCTCCATATTGCAGTGTAAATGAAATCAGTCCTGCCGTTGTGATTGGCGCACTTTTTTTTTTAAAATGCAGATGCCGAGGTGCCGACGTCTGTGCGGCTCCAACCTCGGCACTAGCGTGAAAATGGTTGAAATTTATGCCATGTGGTGTGATGATGCCATCCTCTTGTTCCGTTTGTAAAATCCTCAATCGTCATCCACTGTGGGTGTTATGGTCACTCCTCTCCTGATTTGACCCCAGCCGATTAGACTAGAAAAAATGGAAATAAAGATTATCGACTTTAGTGAGAAAGGATTCCTTAAAATATTTAAACAACCACCACTATCTATCTAAAATGGTCCAAGTGTTAAGTTGTTTACCGCCAATGTTTCTCCACACGGCGACTCAGAGCAATCTTCTCGCCCACCTCTGTGCACACGGGGTTAGTGAGCACAATTTTGGCCAAATCGGCTTTAACCGCACTCACACGTCCTCCCGTTGACAATGACCCAATGTTCACCATCAACACTTCGTTTTTCGAAAGCTTCTGGACCTGTGGTGCAAATCAAAAGGGTCAGCAATTAAGGTCATCCGATTTATGAAAGCTTGTGTTGTTTGGGCTTATGATTAACTAAGTAGCTCATCAGCAATTATTAACCAGTCAGCATTCTAAATAATCAAAGCATCATCAGACCAAATGTAATGGTATACAGGTTGCACTAATAATTTATTACATTTAAGGAAGAATATATTTCCTCTTTTGGGGAAGTTGTTTATTTTAAGCTCCCCTTGCAGTTATCTATTTGTGATAAGTTTCTTTGCCTGTGACAGTGAGAACATCATAAAACACTCAAAAAGCACTGGCTTTAATTAGCATCAGGCTGGATTTGTCAAGTGTAAACATACTAAATCCGTGTCTGCATAAATTAGAGTAATTAATTTACCTTTGCTCCTTTTTTGTCACCCTCAGTGCGGACACCCAGCAGTCTCCTCAACAGGAAGTAGGAGATCTCAAGCTCGGTGAAAATCTCCGGCAGTGCGCCAACAGCCCCAAGGACCTGACCGACCATACGATCTGCTCTGCATAGCGTCGGGTCAATTTTTGTTCCCACACCTGCATCAAAAACAAATGTATAAACCATAACGGTGCAAAAGAATGGATACCAAATAAAGTAAGCAACACCTACTCATCCTACTCATACTTGCCCATTTCAGATTCTGTCTACACCATGTTTCAGTCCATTCATTTCAAGTTTCCACCATAAATAAAATTAATATTTTAAAGCTTTTTTTGTTTTTAAACAGGGTCATTGAGAGAGATTTTTTAGGGCCGAATGTGTTGTATTGATTGTGGATCAAAAAGCTAAAATGGTAGGGCTAAGCTTCACTTAACTTTATTTCTTGAATGCTTAATATTTTAATGTTCCATAAGGATAATTTAACAACTATTTAAATTTGTCCCATGTGAAAAATCACACAAATCCTTATACTTGCCCATTTTCAAGTTTAAGAATGGACTGTTTACTTGATGGTCAATATATCTCACCCCTTGTTTATTGTCATGGCTGATATACGGTACTTGCCAAAAGTTTGGATTTATTTTCAACATTCTATAACAATAATGGATTTTTTTTAGAACTGAAATAACACACATGGTATTAAGAAATTAAGCAGCAGCAGCAACAGTCAATTGTTATATTAAGACATAAAGGTCAGCTGTTCTGGAACAGTTCTTGCAAGAACAGTATTGTTAAGTGCACAACAATTAACAACGCCTCAGATTAGAGCCGTTATAAAGGCTTTACAAAGCATAAGTAGCAGACATCTCAATATCAACTGTTCAAAGGAGATCATTGCAAATTTTGTACAAGTTCTACATCGGTTTACAATGTAAAGACAAATAAATCTCAGGAAAGACCAATTCTGACAGATAGTGCATATAAAACAGGGTAAGGATACAAGACAATACAGTCAAGAATTATCCATATTATTCTCGTCAACTGTGAATTCTTTCCTACTAACCTGACTGTCAATTTACCGCACCCTTTACACTACATAAATAATTAAAGAACATTGTTTAAACTTAGTGTACAAAAAGGTTGACTATCTGAATGCTATTATTTATATAAATATGAGAGATGTTCAAGTCAAACCAGGACTAGTAATGGAATTTCTTGTGGGGAAAAAAAAAAAAAAAAAAGAACTTCAAAGAAACACTTCAACTTCAAGCACAGTACTGCGATGAGAGGTCCAAACATTTTAAACACGGCAGCACATCTGCCAACGATGACCTAACAGGTTGATCATCGCCTTCTTAGCAAATCAACAGATAACTTGTTACCAACTTGCAGAAGAGACTCATCTGTCTGTTGGAACTGTACACAATCATTCGTGAACATTACCTGCACATATCGAAGCACTACTAAAACACTGGAAATAAGTGCCTTAGTGTAGCAGGGGATTATATAGAGGTAGTTTTTACTCTCACAACTGTGTTTTGTTATTCTGCGCAAACAAAAGTCCCAGTTTGACTTGAACACCCCTCGTACATGTGAAAAATCTATTTACAGTTTGGTCAGCAGTCTTGTCTTTGGAAACTTAAATAATGAGAGCACGTAGATATTAATTCATAGACTTAAAAGGATTCTCTCCCACACATACCAATAAGGCCACCAGGTGCAGCATACTGGAGGTCATTGTGCTCAGCGAACAGCGAGACGATCTTGGAGAAAATTGGTTTGCACATGAGCTTCCCTTCATGGTCCTTAGAAACGATACCGGGTCTGACCTCGATCTCCTGTCCTACCTTTGAATAAAGAGTTTAAAGAATAAATATACAGCTCTAGCAATTACAAGAGTTTTGTCTCAAATCACACTGTATACACTAGATCTAGTATTAAAGAAACATCTTTTAGATTTCTCCATGTGTGGCCTACATACAATAGCCCAGTCAAATGAAAAAAAAAAATTATCCACCTGGATTTACCAAAGCAAAAAGTTTAGAGCCTTTCACTGGAAAATTACTGCAGTGATTAATATGTTTGAGCTGGCAGCAAGTTATTTAACCCTAACTGATAGTGAGTAGCTTCTCGTTTCTTACCAAAAATAAATAAATATTAGCAGAAATATCCTGTGATTGTGGCAAAAATGTAACTTGGTTTCAGAAGGGTCAAATTATTGGCCTGAATTAACCAAAAAAAAACAAACAAAAAAAACAACTAAGAATCTTGTTGAAACTACTAAAAATGTGTTAAAGACTGAAAAACGCATTATTAAAACCTGGAAGGTGGTGAACCATCATCTTAAAGGAAAAAATGTGGACGGAAAAACCTAAATGAGTGTGAGGGTAACATAGCTGTGGGGGAATCCACAGTGAAAGCAAGAGCATTTCCGCACACACAATGCAAAGATGACTTTTGGGGATTGGGACTCATCAGCTGCGTAGCCTTAGAAAGAGATTTATAAGTCAGGCTACTCAGAAAAAAGGTCTCAGTTTTCCAGGGAGAATAAAGAATGGAGTGTGAAGCATTAGAAAAAGGTCAAATGGTCTGATGAGTCCAGATTTAACCTGTTCAAGAGTAATGGGTGCATCAGGGGATGAAAAGAGGAGAATGAAGTGATGCACCCATCATGCCTAGTGCTCATTATACAAGCCTGTGAGG
The DNA here is from genome assembly GCA_028570985.1 of Heterobranchus longifilis. Lineage (NCBI taxonomy): Eukaryota > Metazoa > Chordata > Actinopteri > Siluriformes > Clariidae > Heterobranchus > Heterobranchus longifilis. The sequence goes on along the minus strand of JAOVVB010000027.1, from coordinate 7,316,660 downwards.
GCATCCGAGGTTGCTTCAATTGGTCAGGTCTAGGTTCAGCAATTTTATGTGCCCAAAAAAAAACTGAGGTCACCCGATGATCTGAATATACCGAATGACCAGATTTTTTTTTCTTCCCCAACAGCACAAGGATATTTTACGACGACAATGTCAGAATTCATTGCGCTCAAATTTTGAGAGTGGTCCAGACATCAACCCAATTGAGAATCTTTGGAATGTTGCTGGAGAGGACTTTACACATCGGTTTGACTCTCCAGTAATCGATACAAGATCTTGGAGAAAAAAAAAAATCATGTGAATAAATAGAAATGAATGCTGTGACATTGCATAAGGTTATCGAAAAAATGCCACACCCATAAAAAAGCATTCCAATGAAATATTGAGACTTTTTTTTCTCCGGCTGGGCAGTATATATGGTTTTAATGATGCATGGTCTTTTGTGTATGTGGTTTGTTTTCTCTAACTGTTACAGTAAAGTGTTATTTTAAGGAAGATTCTGCATTGTTGTATTCTGTTCATAATAACAATCATAATGATAGCAATCAATGATTTCTAAGGGTTATTAACATGTTGGATAAATCTAAAGTGCTACCTGCGTCCAAAGATAACTGCCAAAGTCAGTTCACTGGACAGTATGAGAGAAGTACCCCCCCCCTAAACCCCCCAACGAGAGATCATGTTTTAGTAGTGTTATACTTCATTCAATTACAGTACCATAATTCAATCTCACCTTCAGCACTCCTTTCAGGATGCTGCCTCCAGCCACGCCTCCTTTTAGATCGTCAACCTCACAGCCAGGTTTATTCACATCAAATGATCTAATTACTGTCAGGAGAGGTAAGAAAATGAGCTGAGTTAAAAACTCATGAAATTCTTAAAATCAACTTCCTACAAAAAAAAAAAAACAAAAAAAAAAAAACACCAGCCTTTACCGATAAGCCTAGGCTTAGAGGTGAAGTCTCGAAGAGGAACAGGGATCTTCTTTACGATGTATTCACACACCACCTCGATGTTGTATTTCAGCTGAGCTGAGATAGGAATGATGGGGGCGCCTTCTGCGACTGTGCCTGTAGAGGAAAAAATTTATAAATAAACAGTCAACTGAACATGCATGCACAAGTGGAGTAAAATGTGTTACAATGATAAAAAATAGAGATGGGAATCACGAGGGATAATCTGATACGATATAATCACAATATGTCAGTGGCAATTTGATTTGTATTGTGATTCTAGAAGTATCATGGTTTTATATAAAATAAAAAAACCTTGATTCAATATCAAAATTCTTTCCCCTCAGATTTTGTTACAGTTCTAAACACAATTCACAAATAATTCACTTCTACTACACAGAATGGTATTCTGCCTGCAGAAAAACATCAGTTAATTAATCACCAATTCATTTAGGACTATAGAGGAACTGACATTTACCATCTCAAATACAAACACACAAATTAAAAATGTACTGTTGATGTTATTTACTTCCTCAGGGGTGGCCAATTCAAACTGGTACTAGCTAGGCAGATGGGCAAATGAAAGCTCCAGTGTTGCCCAGACTTATGTTTTGGGTGCATGGGAACCCAAGTAACACTGTTCCACAGTGCACTTCACCAGTAGTCGCTACTTTCCTTTTAGGGAAGGTCAGTTAAGAGAACTTTTGTCGTCAAACTTCCTCCATTTAAACATGCAACATCAGCTTACAGCAACATCAGCTTACATAAGATTTTATATTTGTTTATTGCTAAAAATAGTAAATAAACAAGACTACAAAATAAACAGAACACTTTTCACTAATCAGCAGGGATCAAGACTTTTGCACAGTACTGTACCAAAGAATTACACAATCACTGGCAAACTAACAAAACTTTGCAAGACTTCTTTCCACCAAGGCAAATTTCACTACTGCAAACACCACTTATTTTTAGACCTTAAGTCAACCAGGCACAAACCTAACAGCAGAATCAACAATAATTGCAAAAGAAAAGATAACTTCATACGTAAACCAACTCACGTTGCAGATGCACTTGCATGAGAAGGTCAGATTGACAGATTAAGGACTCACCCTGCACGAAAGCCAGGATCTGTTCGTATTGCTCTTTGGCTTGACTCTCTTTCACCAGATCGATTTTATTCTGCAGGATCAGGATGTGCTTTAACTTCATGATCTCAATGGCAGCCAGATGTTCGGACGTCTGAGGCTGAGGGCACGGCTCATTACCGGCTAAAACAACAGGACAGAAGTGTTATTGGGTTACACTAACAAAACCGTAAATGTGTTTTATAGAGACCGCGCTGGAATTGGCTAATCTGGGGGGAAAAAACAAAACAAAACTACCAATCAGAAGGAGTGCAGCGTCCATCACAGCGGCGCCGTTCAGCATAGTGGCCATCAAAATGTCGTGACCCGGGCAATCAACAAAAGACACATGCCTGATGATGGAGGGGGAAAAAAAAGTACAAATACAAATGACAACATGCTCTTCTTAATGATTATAAAGACATGAGTGAGATTAACAGACCAGAATATTTACCTGACTAGCTTGAAATTGCCTTTTGTGCCAGGAATGTCTGTAGGGAACTCATCTGGAGTGCTGCTCCCACACGACCTGTAACACTCAGGCCTCGGGCAGCTCGGGTCGTCCAGCTTGTACACCTGACACAGGAGAAACAATCTTCGTTAAGCTTCTCAGAGTAGCTTCCTGTATAGTAAAGTTCTTACTGGAAAATACCAGCAGTAATGAAAGCACATGGGATTAAATACTTTGTTTGACCCCCTTTTACTTTGACCCTGGATGAAGATAAATGTTGTAATATTGCACAAGGTTGTCGAAACAATGCTATGGGATTGCATACCAGAGTCAAAGACTTCTCCAGCACACCTCAAAGACTTTCAGTGGCATTCAAGTCAAATCTGTGGTGACTGATTCATGCTCAAAAATGAAGGAATATAGTCCGTGCCATTAGGGAAGAATTTTTTTTTTTAAAATTCACTTATGGGATAATCTGGTCATTCAGATTGTGAATGACTATTTTTATTGCCACAACGTTATGCAGAGTCTAGACCTGACTAACAGAAGCAATCGCAGATTGTAACACTGTTTCCAGGGACTTGTACAGTAGACGCATGACCTTTTTTCATTGCTCCAAAATCCAATTTTTATGCTCTCTAGCAAACCGAAGTCTTTTTTTCTGATTAGTCAATGGCTTTATAATGGTCACACCCCACACAAATACACTTCTTCTGTAAAGTTGACGGTTCAGCAGTATTCTTTCAGCTCTTAATAATGTATTGGACAGTTCTTAACCAGATTCCATTAATCTCACCAAATAACAGTTGTTTTCTTTGCTTAATCTACTTTCTCCCTGCTGCTCCTGTCAAGGGGTCGCCAAAGCAGACCATCTGACCCGCACACAACTTGGCAAAGGTTTTACATCAGATGCCGGTCCTGACACAACCCTCCACACAGTAACATATTTTCACTGCCCACAGGATACAGCTTATGACATGATTGTTTAAGAAATTAGATGCTAATCACCACATCAGTTAGAGTTTTAAAAAAGTGGCCTGATAAAGCATGATTGATCGCTGCAGTAATTAGTCAATTAAAGTCTTTTACATAAGTCAAATGAGGACTTTTTTCCTGGTCGGGCAGCATGTGTATGATACCCCTGACAGGTACAATTGTCACAAGATAATCATGCAACACAGCTAAAGAGCATGTTCGAGGCAAAAACACATAAGAAGCCACAAGGTAAGGCGCGAAGACACTGCGGAACTGAATGCAGTGAAATAGCGAGGGTAAATTATTTATAACCTGCTTTAATCCACAATGACTTGCATTTTTTTTTTTTTTTTATAAACAAAAAAAAGGTAAAAGGTCCAAAGAAACTGTGCAGATTGATCTAGACATTGGTCTATTTTGTGCTTTAAAGCTAATACCAACAGCAAAATCGCTTAAGAACTGAGATTCGAAATCGCTTCATGTAAGCCTGTTGATGTAAAATCCTGCTGTGATCTTATATTCAATCACATCACTGTACAGACACTCTGAATCAGACCTAAGGTTGCAAATCCATAGGGAAATAAGCTAGATATATTTTTGCTCACCTTAGCATTGGCATAACCCAGCTTGATAGTAATGTTCCTCTCCAGTTCATTCTTGAATCGGACAGTGTGCACACCGGAAATGGCTTTCACCACCGTCGACTTCCCGTGAGCCACATGGCCAATTGTTCCTGCAGGGGAAAACGACAATACTTACTTTCAAAAAATTAATTATTATACTCTTAAAATTTGACTACCAGTTTAAAGCTACCAAAAAGATACAAAAACCAGTAAAGACACATAAGACAGATGTGTTCAAGTCAAACTGGGACTCTTTGTTGAACAGATCACCACCCTTTACTTTAAAACGTTTGCGCCATTCAAATGTCTTACTGTGCGCCATACAAAAGTCTCATCACGGTAATGTGCTCAAAGTCTCCTGTAAATGTCAGTCGCCAAAAATGTCAAACGCTTCATTCACGAAAAATTTTATCACACGTCCAAGTTCGACTTGACCGGGCCTTATACATATATAAGTCAGACACTGTGAAATCTGTGTTCTTGTTTCCCAAGCCAATCCGATTCCGTGCAGGCAAAGGCTGCACAATTCTTGCTAAAAAGGTCATGCGTTTTCCCAATGGGAATGCTTTTCCTTATTTTAGAACGCTTAAAGTGAAAGCTTTTTAACATAAATAGCAGTTAACCAATAATAAATAAAAATAACACCTGTTCTTTTTGAACACTCCACCATCTACAGTACATCATCACATGCGTTTATAGCGTGGGAAAAAATGTTATGTAGTTTGTAATTAAATACACTGTTTACAGTGTAGAATTTATTGGCAAAGGTTTGATTGCTCTCAATCTTAAAATACTTCTCTGTAGCCTTCAATCTGTTCTCAGAGCCTCTGTATAACCGCTAGAATCACCGCGTCAGGTTTAATTAACTAATACTATAAGTTATATCCCAATATAAAAGTGCACAAGCCTGTCTCTGTTCAGAAAGTAGCAAAAGCAAAAAATTATCCAAAATGTATATTTTAGATTTCTGTGTATAAATGTGAGACTTTTACCTTATTTTGGAATAATTATGACAGAAACTAATAAATGTGATCAGAGTACATACTCGCGGCTAAAAGCTACAACGTCAGAAAAAGTGATGGTCTGACACGAGCACATTGAGGGAGTACAGACAGCATTAAAAGGAGACAACCAAATACGGGTCATCAGAATGTACCCCCTCCAGGTTCTGATTGGCTGGTTTTAAACACACACAGGAAAGAAAGTGAAAATACAATTTGAGCGTACGAGTTATTGCATGAGTAAACGGAAATCTCAGTTTTATGCTCAGGTTTTTGGCACGAAAATACCGGCATGTTGCTCTAACTCCACCCTAAGTAAACTGATTAGCATGGTTAGGTCTACCGCTGTGTTTATGCCGGAACAGCATAAATGAGGAAGAAAGAGAACACGCAATCAAGTTGTATGACTGAATCATTCGCTAATCCCTGGCCTGATTGGTGAATTAATAGTGTTTTGTGTTACACGGTGCGAGTGTGACTCATAGCATCTGGGATTGTGGTCAAGTAAATTAGAAAACATGTGAATGCAGCGTGATCCAAATGCAGGGAAATACATGCTAATGAATCGGCATCATTTAGAAATGAGACGGCGTGCATGTATGAAACGAGATTGGGGATTTTTCTTTTTAGCGATTAATCATGTAGCCTTAGTCGAGCTTATTCAATTAAAATTTTATTGGAAGTTTATCCAGTGATGATAAAAAGGTTCAAATATCAAGTTTATCAGTAAATCTTCCCCATCAAGATCTTTTCATTTATTGTGCCAGCTTAAATAAATTTGTGTCAACCCTTAGTGATAATATTTTATATAGGGCTTACTTTAAGTGAGGCCAATCGTTTGTGTTCTAAAAATTTTATATTTTAAAAAATATTTAAATAAATCCTGCTTGTTTATAGCTCTCTCTTACCGTTCTAAAGCTTTTTAATAAAATTTGACGTTCAGTGTTCTGTAACACCAGTGATGGAAGCAACATAATATCAAACTCCATCAATGTCTGTATACTTTAACCCAGGTGTTTTCTTCTGCAATCTGTTACATGCTTATAAAAACCTGTAAGGAAAACCCTCAAAAAGCAAAAAATTACCCGAAATGTTTCAGACCCAGTGAACCTACCTATATTTATTGTAGCTTGCCGGCTGATGATCTCCGGTGAGAGCGGAGTCAGTATTTTCACGTCCTGTGAGAAGAAAGTGCATTTTATTTATGCATTTGTAGCTCAGGAAGATCACAGTTCTGATTTTAATGTTGAATTAGCCTTACAGAAATGGCTTGTTTGGCTCTCCTAAATACATAATAAAAATCATTTCATTGTAGTGTATCTTTGTATTAGGCAAGTATAATCTCCGACGAACAGCAACATAAAACTTATTTCACTGTGCCATCATTTATCTAACAAAAAATTAGGCCAAATAGGGAAAAATATGTGGGCAATACCAAGTACACCCTTACAGCTTCCACAGAATTTAAGAGGATAAGCATTTTTTTAATTAATCATTAGCAGGTGTGCGGACCTCATAAAAGCAGAGGTTTAGGCAGTTTGCTGGTGTGGAGCATAGAGGTGTTTGGTAACACAATGCCAAGAGCCTTAACAATTGACTTAAAGCACATCAATTTGTAAAGGGTTATGAAACCATTTAAAGTTGAACATCCTACAGTGAGAAACATTCACAAGTGAAAAGAATTCAAGACAATGCCAATCTTCCCAGAAGTGGACGTCCCAGCACATCCGACCCAAGCTCAGACTGTGCAATTCTCAAAGAAATACAAAAAAACTAAATCTACATCTCAGACCAGTGAGGCCTCACTGAGAATGTTAAATGTTAAAAGTCCATGATAGCAAAATTGACCAAAGAAGAATGACCAAAAAAAATGTTTGCTTGAAAGAGTTACCAAGAGAAAGCCTCTCTTGTCTAAAAAAAAACATGGGAGCAGGAGTGTGGTTTCCAAAACTGCATCTGAACAAAGCACAAGGCTTTTGGAACAAAGTCCTACAGTCAGATGAGACCAAAGTGCAGTTTGGCCTTTATGTCCAGCACCACGGTAAAACAGCTTTTCAGCAAGAAAGATGTCATACCCACTGTCAAGCACTGCAATGGAGGGGTGATGATTTGGGCTTTTTTTGCAGTCACAGGACCTGGACATTCAATAAGTCGACCACAAACTCCTCTTTATACCATTTTTTTCTAGAGGAAAATACATGACCATCTGTCCTACAGCAAAAGCTTAGCTGACATTGGGTCATGCAACAGGACAATGATCCGAAGCACAGAAGTAAATCTACATTAGAATGGCTGAAAAAGAAAAGAATAAGGGATTTGGAATGGCCTAGTCAATGCCCAGACCTCAACCTGACTGAAATGCTGTGGGGCATGAGCTGTGCATATGCAAACGCAAAAAAACCCTCATGGAATTGAAACAAAGTTGTAAAAGAAGAATGGGCAAAAATTCCACCACAATGAGGTGGATCTACAAGCTACTGAACCATAGGGTTACTTAGTACTGCCCTAATATTAAGATAAAAAAAAAAAAAAGTTATAGGTTGTTGTTCATCAGAGGTTGTATTTGCCTTATACTGAGACCTGATATGATCTTTTGATTTTTATTATGTTTTTTTACACACAATAAATAAATGAATAAAAGAAGGGGAATTAACTGTTGAACATGACTGCATGTTTTTCACTGTGATTTATTTTAATCTATATAAATAAAAGAAAGGTTTTGTCTGTACACACACACAAAGATGTCAGAATTTGCTCTTTCATTAATATCTTTATGTTTCATACTTTGAAGGACCCAAAACCAGTCTAAATCCACATGTCTGGATTTCCAGCAAGTTTTGCATAATTCTGTGACAAAATCTGGCTGGACAGACATATTGTGAAACTTTTAATTTAATGGAACTTTTGCAGTAATCTGCCTGAAGTTTAGCTTGCACCATAAATTAAAGCAAAACATTAAATAAAAGCGATGTTATGTGTCGGATTTAATAACCTACTTTAAAATACAAACACCTAAACAAACACCTGCAGCAATAGATATTAATTAGAAAAGCCAAATTGAAAAATTTTACCTGGGATCACGGCTAAAATAACAGCGCTGAAGTGGTACAAGTTAATTTTAACACGCTGGAGACATTTTAAGACAAAACTTTATCTTTACTCGATCTATTTTTTTTTTTATGTCACACCAAACTAAATTTTGTGAAATTACAGTTTTGTTTTTTTTAATGAAGGGGCTCATCTTTGTTGCAGGCAAACATGTATTTGGGGGATTCAAGCCACACACACACAATATATAGTTATATAATATAGTTTTTCTCTTTCTGGAGTGTGTATAATTTTTTTTTCTGTCTGACTGTGTGTGTGTGAGAGAGAATGTATATATATATATATATATATATATATATATATATATATATATGAACATTGACAAACTAATATTACATTAAGTAATCAACACATGTATTGTAT
>JAOVVB010000027.1:7291904-7307965 GCA_028570985.1 Heterobranchus longifilis | reverse complement strand
TAGAATATACTAGATTTTGTTTAAACAAAAAATTATTTAATGTAGATTCCTGTATATTTTGTTCTTTCGAGACAGAAACTTTCGACCGTTTATATTTAATGACAGACTATATAGCCGATACTATTTTGAAGTGGGTTTCTTTTATTTTTGGGTCTATGGGACCTGAAGATTTGCTTGGGGAGTGACAAGAATGGAAATCATTAGGCATAAGTATATTTGAGGGACAGTGCAGGTTAGACAGTTTGGGGACAAAGTTAAAGAGGCCAGATTAAGATGGTTTGGGCATGGACATAGAAAGGATGAGTGGTATATTGGGAGGAGAATGTTAGAGATGAAACTGCCAGGTAGGAGGAGAAGAGGAAGACCCAAGAGGACGTTTATGGATGTAGGACATGCGGGAGGACAGAGTGGTAAGGGATGATGTGGTAAACAGAGTTCGATGCAGACAAATGTTCCGCTGTTGTGACTCCTAACGGGAGCAACTGAAAGAAGAAGATTTTTTGTTAAGTTTGCTTATACTGTACATCTTATATTTCATTTTTTGTTTTGTTAACTGTAAATAGTTAATTGTAAAATTTTATTTTTTATATCTGATTCTTGAATGTTATATCTTTATTCTATAAATTTTGTAATTGTAATTCTTGCTATTAATCAAAAATGGGGGCAAATGGGGATTCAGAATATCCATAACAAAGACACATAGTATTTGTTTTGCAAGAAGGCACAGAATATATACGGATGAGCACAAACTTTTAAGTACCTTGGAATGTACTTTGATGAAAAAATCCAAAATGCATATAAAAAAGTAAAAGAGAAATGTAAGAAGATCAAAAACATGATACAATGCTTAACAAGACAGGTGTGGGGGGATAACAGAGCCTCATTAATACAGAGGCTCACAATACAGTATATACAGGGTCACAAGGGCCTGGAGCCTATCCCAGGAGACTTAGGGCATGAGGTAGAATAAACCCTGGATGATGTGACACACACACACACACACCCTCATTGACACACTATGGGCCGTTTGGGAATGACAGTTAGTCTAATCTGCATGTCTTTGGATGTTGTTCCTCGGAGTACCAGGAGGAAACCCAGCAAGCACGGGGAGAACATTCAAATCTTATACACACAGACCCCGAAGTGGGAATCAAACCTAGACCCTGGAGGTGCAACAGTGCTAATGACTAAGCCACACTCACTGTCGTCATTACCGCTTAATCTTGTATTCAGGGTCACGGCGGGCCTGGAGCCTATCCCAGGAGAGTTAGGGCATGAGGCAGGATACACCCTGGACAGGGTGCCAATCCATCACAGGGCACACAAACACACATTCACACACTATGGGAAATTTGAAAAGACCAATTAACCTAACCTACATGGGAGGAAACCAGAGTACCTGGAGGAAACCCACCAAGCATAGGGAGAACATGCAAACTCCATGCACACAGAGAGTGGAATCGAGCCTGGCTGGGAATCGAACCTGGACCCTGGAGGTGCAAAGCAACAGTGCTAACCACTACACCACCATGCTGGACTAAGCTGCAGTGTCGCTAAAATATATAGTAGACTGATAAAGTAAACAAAAGAAAACTGATCTAAACAAAAAATCTAAACAGAACTGGCTTAACAGATAAAATCTGGGAGGGAGGGGGTTGTTTGTTCTGTTTTTGTGTTCATGCCAGTCTGATGTTCCACAGTCCAGTCCAGCAGGTGGCGGTAATGCACCTATAAGGTGGCTGCCAGTCGCCAAAAACAACAACAGCAAAGAAGAAGAAGACAACGTTAGCGTGTTTGTATCTTCTGGCACCAATGAACTTATCGAAGCACAGCGGACAGACCGAGCGACTCGTTCATTCAACTTGAAACTTTACAATCTGTCTAAACAGTTTAATCTTTTCTCTCCAGGAAGGTAAGTTAAGCGTTTCGTTTGATATTTTACTTCCTTCCTGGCTCAGAAAAGTTTTTGAACATATGTTCTACGTTGAAAAAACTTTAGTTATGTAGCTTTATTCGTCTTAATTGGTTCCCATCTCGCGTCGTACTTTACATAACCTTAGTTAATGAATCGTTTAAAGTTAACGAGCTCGTAGCGATTGTAACTGATTGGAAGGAATGAAAATAATAATAAAAAGAGCACTAGATTTGAACTAGAACTGATTTTAATCGTCGCGGGTTAAATACGTCATCAAACCGCGACGCGTTATATGAGAACTTAAAGGTTTTGAAACTTCTGTTGTTGCTGTAATTTTTACATTTTCGTTTACAATTTAATGTTATTTGTAATTAAATGATGCATGTGAAGCGTACAACTATATAAATAAAAGACAGGTTTTGTCTAATTTGGTTACAAACTTTGCTTTGTCTTTGGATTATTTTGATTTCAGATTTATCTTACTGATCATAAAACTTTCCTTTGAGGTCATAATTATTTTAATTTCCTTTGGTACGACTTTGATTTGTTTGGTTACGGATATCATCTGACCGCCATTAAAATTTAACTTTTTCTTACGATGCCCACTCGAAAAAAATCGAACTTGGGTTCTGCCACAAATGCAGCAAAGAGACAAAGGCTCTTGCGTTCCATGGAGTCGGACGTTAAAATGGGAGTCCAGCTCAAGACTGAGGACGAAGGTTCGAGCAGTTTGATAAGTGAGTCTGTAACAGTTACGGCTTCGTCAACAGGGCAGGAACGTAGAGCCTCTTACGAGCCTCTTAGAAATCTTACGGCCCGTGATGCAGAGGCTGAAAGGGAAGCACGGCTGTCTAGGGACAGAGACAGGAAAGCCTCCAGACGTCTGAGGGAGACTGAGGAGGAAAGACAGGCAAGGCTTGAGAGAGATCGGTTACGCCATGCATTAAAGAGGGAGCTGGAGACTCGGGAGGAAAGGGAAGCAAGACTTGAGGCTCTTCGGGAGCGTAATGCACTAACGAGGAGGATGGAGACTGGGGAGGAAAGGGAAGCAAGACTTCGGGGTGATCGAGATCGCCGTGCGTTAATGAGGGAGATGGAGACTGGGAAGGAAAGAGAAGCAAGACTTGAGGATCTTCAGGCACGCAGTGCACTAACAAGGAAGATGGAGACTGCGGAGGAAAGGGAAGCAAGACTTCGGGGTGATCGGGAGCGCCACGCATTGATGAGGGCAATGGAGACTTTGGAGGAAAGAGAAGCAAGACTTCAGCGTAATCGAGAGCGCTGTGCATTAATGAGGGAGATAGAGACTGCGGAGGAAAGGGAAGCAAGACTTCAGCGTGACCGAGGGCGCAGAGCATTAATGAGGGAGATGGAGACTGCGGAGGAAAGGGCAGTAAGACTTCAGCGTGGTCGAGAGCGCAGAGCATTAATGAGGGAAAGGGAGAGAGTGTGGAAGCAAGACTTTGAGAGCCTTTGGGAGTGCAATGCACTAATGGGGGAGATGGAGACTGGGGAGGAAAGGGAAGCAAGACTTGAGGATGATCGAGAGTGCCATGCATTAACGGGGGAGAGAGAGAGTGTGGAGGAAAGGCAGGAGGGGCATGAGTCGGGATATTAACGATAATAAGATTAATTGGTTACAAACTTATTTAATAAAAAAAGCCATCAGTGCAAATGCAAAACTACATAAAAAAAATACAATTGTTTGTATGATATTAAATGGAATTCGTCCATTAAAAACATAAACATCTGTATAAAATATCAGTAAATAAATATAAACTGTACTACTTAATAGCCAAAACCAAAGTAGAATAAGGAGAAATTTCTGACTGATGTACTTATTTGATTTGAACTTCTGGGTTAAGTAAGTAAGTTGAGTGATACTCAAACTTACAAAATTTTATTTCTTTGTATTAATAAACTGGGCAGAGTGTTCTGCCATAAAGAAAGACAGGCAGACATGTATGTGGGCTTCAACCTGAAATAATATCGCTGATTACATTAAAGCTGATCAGCTTATTTTTAGCTCAACCTTTTTTAGCTCTAGCCATTTAACTATTTCTACAAACACTTTTCCCATTAATGACGGTTAGTGTATAAGCTGCCCTTGGTACTTTTTCTTTTTCTAGATCAAGTAGAAACAACAATACAAAACAAGCAAAAAAAATAAAAGCTTTGTTGATCTAGAGCTGTTGCACATTTTAATAATACAGTTGAGAATTACGGTATTCTTGACTTTTTCTAATATATAAATATGTATGTTGTTGAGTTGAATTGAAACTACCGGTCATTTACATTAAAAAAAGAAGAAAGGATGCATAAATTTAAGCTTGAAGTGTCCGCTTAGCTTCGATATGCTTAGTTTGTTTACTAACTGTAAATTACCAAAAAATGGGAAATGGTCGTTCCAAACAATCTGTTACTCCTAATGATTGGATGTAGGAATTTGTACTTTTTGTTCAACCATTTGTAGATTATTTGGCTGGAAGCACTTGGGGGGGGGGGATGGGGGGTAGATGGAATATTTTACCTCCAACTCATTTTAAAATCCAAAGCATTGTTTCTAGTCTTCCTAAACCATTTAATGTTCACTTGTTTTGTGATCAACTTAAACTCAATAGCAACACGCTATTGAGTTTAACTATTCATAGTTGACTGATCCTGATTTCAGGTGCATCTTAACATGCGTTTTAGAATCAGAGATGATTCAGAATCAGAAGTCCTGTTTCAGAATCCTCTATCAGCTCTGTAGGGATACACAGGGTCCCAATTTCATGTCCTTAAACTTTTTAGCTGCCTGTTACTCACCCAGATGATCCAAATTAGTATTTTTTTCATCGGTTTGTTGTGATTCCTTAATCTCCTTTCAATTTACTAGGCCAAGATTTTACTTTCTAAATTAGGCTTTTGTATATCTTTTGCAGAGGGTAAAAATGTTTTAAAACCTCCTCATAATATGACTATGTTCTCTGATGTAATCCCACAGGTGACCGATCTATTGTCAAGTCTATTGTCAGATTTATGTAAAAGTAATATTGTAATTCCTGCCAGTCCTATTGTTCCAGATGTTCCATTAATTTCGACATTGAAACCTCCAAACCATTCATATTTTACCGCTGTTGATTGGTGTTCTACCTTTTTCAGTGTCCCTGTCAGTGAGCAGACGCAGCCTATATTTGCTTCTACCTTAAAAAACCAACAACTGACTTGGAACCGTCTTCCTCAAGGGTTCATAGACTCCCCAGCTGTGTTCTCTCCTGTCGTAAGAGACGCCATGGCTTCCCTTACCCTGCCTGAAAGAACTGAAGGACTTTCACTGCAACGAACATCCGCTGCGCATGCTGACTCGTATGGCTGATGTTGGATTCAAGACTTCGCTCACAGAGCTTCAATTCTGCTCACCGCAGGTCTCGTATCTGGGATCCGCAATCACCCAGGCACAAAGAACATTATCTGCTGACTGCATACGAACTGTTGTCGAGAAACGGCCCCCTCCCACGAAGCGAGTGATGCTGAGTTTTCTTGGACTTTTAAATTATTGTAGGCAGTTTATTCCTGACTGTTCCTACCATGAAAAGATATTACGCCAGTCATGTTCCTCCACTTACCCAGACAATATTACATGGACTTCTGAGATGAAGGACTCTTTGCTACCTCAAACAATCTCTGGGTTCAGCTCCAGCATTGGATCTACCTCATTATAGCAAGGGGAGTCACAGCGGGTGTCTTAGCCCAAGAGCGTGGCGGTTCCTACCGCCCAGTTGCGTATTTATCTAAAACTCTTGATCCTGTAGCATCAGGAGTTCCTGCTTGTTTGCGAGCTGTGGCTGCTTCTGCTCTCATTGTCATGGATACAGAAAAATTAAAGATTCTCTCTTACCCCTTAGAATAACATTCCCCTCACCAAGTTAATAATATTCAATCTTGATACATGACTGCTCAACGTCGTTCAGGTTACGAAGCTATTCTTTGTGCCACTCGTAATCTTACTATTAAATCTACTATCTATTTCTAGTCCAAACACTTCAGCTGTACTCTTACACCGTATTAGGATGCTTTGTGGCCCCGATCAGACCTAACAAACCTGGGTTGATCATGAATGTTTGCGTGAAATCACCACTACTTTATCTTCTATTCCTTTAGAGCATGGTGCGCACATCTTATGTTGATGGCTCTTGTTCTAGGCCTAATGATAAGTTGACCTGTTGCGGATTAGAAGCTTATTGCATTAGAAGCTTATTTTCATTGCCTTTTCTTTCAACTCAACCTGCTGAACATGACACTCTTACTCATGCATGTATCTTATTTAAAGATCAGCCTGTTACTATTTTATGCTTCTGGTGTCACATCGCGATTTGAGAAAATTCTGGCTTCGCGAGATTTTAAATCAGCTGACGGAAAGCCTATTTCACATGCTCCTCTTATTATTGATCTTTTACAGTTTGCTTCCTTTACAATTGGCTATAGTAAAGCTTAAAGGTCCTGCATCTGGTGACTCTGATGAGGTTTTGGGTAATGCTCTCGGTGCTACGCTAGCTAAGAGGGGCTCTAAAGAAGATCCTTTGTCCCCATTGGTAGGTAGGGATAGTTAAGTTCTCAAGTCACATATACATTACAGCACAGTGAAATTTTTTCTTCACATACAGTATCACAGCGTAACTGAGGTCAAAGCAGGGTCAGCCATGATACAGCGCCCCGGAGCAGATAGGGTTAAGGGCCTTGCTCAAGGCAACAGTGGCAACCTGGTGGAACTGGAGATCGAACCGCCAATCTTCGCGGAAGTTCGTCATCTGACGTTGACATAGCCTTCTTACAAACCCATACTCGATCCTGAAGATCTGCATTTTTGATCTTCCTGTGAGTGTTCACTTGGCCCCCATATGCTAATTCGTGATGAGGCTGGCAGCAAAGCTCTTCCAGCATCTGTTCTTCCATTATTAGTGTGCCATTTTCATGGTATTTCGCATCTCGCAAAACGGTGGGTAATGTGTATGATTGAGGACAGATTCTGTGCTTTGTGAAATGAGAATGACACTCAATTCCACAACCAAACTCGGAACGACCATTCCCCACCCCCTGGGTAAAAGGTAACCCTGGTGTTTGATTTACAGGCCATCTTGTTTTGACGTGATTGTCGGCAGTTATACACAAGCACTGAAACTGAAACTGAATAGTGTGCATGGTAATGTCTCTGCTTCTCTTCCTCTGCCTACAGACAAGCCTACTCACTCTTTCATCCCAGGTGATACAGTGTTGGTGAAAAGTTTAAATCCCAAGAAAGGTGAGAGACGCTGCTTACAATACACCCACAGTTGTAATTGCTTTGACTCACACAGCTGTACTCTCAGACTCGCAGCCGTAGACTGGAAAAAGACACCGCAGACAACTTTGACTACCTGAAATAATCAACCACTACCTCACAACATCTCCCCGTCTGCACCGAGAGGCTCTGGAGCGACTCGCATCCTGAAGACACCTTAAATGGAGGCATTCTTCTCCTCGTACTTTTTCACATGCACATATAGGTTAAACTTTGTATTAGCTTTGTATTTTTTTCACATTTGATTTTAAATCATACATTTTTATGTAATTATTTTTTAAAACAAAAGCAAGATCCAAAAAAAAAAGAAAAAAAAAAAAAAGAGCAGAGCCATGGTAAACTGGCACAAAGTAATTTTGCTTATTTATGTATTGTTAATTTAATTTCTAACTGTGGCACTTTCTTATAATCTGGTTTCTTTATCATTATTGAATTTACTAATCATGAATCTCTGCTTCAATACTGCATCTCTTGCTATGTTGACAACTATTTGACATACACATTTTTTGTTAGAATTTAAGGAGGCAACTGTAAGAGATTTTTGATGTACAAGTTATTTCTCCTCTTTTCCTCGTGGATCTGATATTAGCGTGTTAAATCTTCCATGCTATTACCTTATGTCTCCTCTTGGATCTGATCTTATGGTGCTCTTCCATTGCACTCTCATTTTCTCTCTCTCTCAAGCCAACACTTCTTGGTTTATCTCTGGACAAACATCTGTACAACTTTGTGTGTTCTTCAGGATTTCACCACCAAGGGTTTGTCATTTGTAGTAACAAATGTACATGACACCAGGTATTTGGCTTAACATATAAATGCTGTCTTTTGCTGTAAATAAACAGAGATCTTTGTGAACGACATGAATTTGCATATGTCTCTTCTGGTGCCAATAAGCTTAAACTTGTTTATTCAACTGCGAAACTTTAAAACTTTACAGTAGATGTGATGAGGAGGGGAACAAATTGTTAATTTGTAGGAGGAATTATTATTTAGCAAAGAATCAAACAGCAACCTTAATAGCACTCTATTTATACTGGGTAAACACCCAACAGGATTCTGTGAGGAATGCCATGAAAGTCGGACTGTCAACCATGTGTTGTTCTCATGCAGGAAGTATATGTAGGAGAGGCTAGATGTGGTTGCACAGCTCCAAGAACTAGGGAGGGTAGAAAGCAACATTAAGAGTCTGTTAGAATGTGCAGTCACTGATCAGAAGGTTTTTGAGGAACACTGGAATGGAAAGTCGGCTTTAAAGGACGGGGAGGCTGAGGAGAGAGATCTGGAGGTGGTGGTGATGCTGAGTAGCTAGATGCTGAGTAGCACTGAAAGGGAACCATTTGGAGACTAATGTGTGTGTGGAAGTACCGGATAAAGCAGACAAAGAGTTCTTTACAAGATCAGGGAAGGATGCATTAGACATTTTAAGGAATGCTGGTGTGTAAAATCTGCTTTTAGAGACCGGGAACATGAGTAAGAATGAGGCCAACTGTAATGTAACCAACCTACTGGAACCAATAAAAGAAATAAAAATTATTAAAAGTCCATAGAATTAGAAGGGGTGTCCAAACTTTTGACTGGTATTGTAATTATGAATTTCTAAAATGTTGAGAATTTAGTAGCGATTTAGCTAAAAGCAGAAAGGCAGATGAAGATGAAATGCTTTACAAACCTTCTTTAAGCAAGTAAATGTATCTGACTGTGACAAGTGTGAATATGTATACTAGGGTTCAAAATAGACACAAAGCAGAAGGTGCTTTTGTTAGCTCTAGAAGTACAATATATGAATTGAAGAAGGTGAACAAAAAAATTAAGAACAAACATTCTATTAATCACCATAAAAGAACAGTACTATCTGATGATGAAAGAGCATCATGTAATTTAATATTCACCCTGGAGAAGGTTTTCAAGCAGTCTAGCTTAAAATAATATATCGCATGAAATTCTGGGAATAAAATGTTTGCATAATATTAATTTCCTTTCTTGACAGAAATGTTTAAAGGAAGTATAGAAAAAGAGTCTGTTTCAATATCAGTGCATCATCCCTCTGATTTACTTTCTATTGAGGATTGGAGCCCTAGAACTCTGATGATTAGAAACATTTGGCCTGACTTTTTTTGCTAAACGAGTCAAATGTGTTTTAAATTCAAATGTTGGTTCAAACTTTTTTATTGTATAAACATCATTACTGATATAAAATTTAAGCGATTGTCCTTTTTTAACAATATAAACATGAAAAAAACAATAAAACAAGCATCATATACAATCAAACCAACAACCACACCCCAAACATTGAAACTAAAAGAAACAAACAAACTAAATAAATTAAAGTAAAAAAAATAGGTGGAAAAAGGAAAGAAAAAAAGAAATAACTAAACTAAATGGAAGGCAGAGATTTGAGAGATTTAAAATATGAGATAAAAGATTGCCATTTCTTAAAAAAGCTACTCCTCCCAGAGCATCTAATCTTTTCTAGTTTAAGAAAGAACATCTACAAGCCATTGAGATGCAGTAGGAGGCTTAGCAGATTTCCAGTGGATTGGAATATGATGCCTAGCTATTAAAGATGTAAATGCCAAAATATCCAGTTGTTTACTGAGACCAGACCCATGGAATGCCAAAAATTGCGATAACAGGGCAAACATCCATACTAACCCTGAGCACCTTGGACATCACGGTAAAGTAGTTAACCCAGTAAGTTTGCAGTTTAGAACAAATGAAGAACATGTGGATCAAATTGCACTGAGATGCTTGACATTTGTCACATCTGTCCTCTACAGTATATATTGCAGATAAGCGGGTCTTAGAGAAATGAATTCTGTGTAGTATTTTAAATTGTATAAGGCTCTTAAATTCAGTTTTAGATGAAACACAATCAGTGTTCATGAAAAATCTAAGAAGAGTAAACAATATTAGGATTGATTTAGATTTATTGGATTATTGTGACCTTATTGAAGTTTTGTTTTATTTCTCGAGTTTCACATACATGTGTTGAGCATACATTTATTTCCAAAAGCATTGGCAAAAATGAGGCTTTGGGCCCTTCTACTGTAAATCAATGTTACTGTATACATAACTTTATATAATAATACTACTAATGATAGCAGCTCTAGTATGGCATCAGGAGCTTGAAGACATTTTATCACCAGTCAGCTGGCTGATGATACCACACTGTTTTTTGCAAGATGTGTCTCAAATTCATCATTTAATCGATTCATTCTCAACGAATTATTAAGAGCCCAACAGTGGCACAGCTTAAACTCCCCATTTTTCCGATTAGAACCCAAAGATTCAACCAGCTCAGACACCACTGCCCCAGAGCACACTTTCACAAATCTGTATTCATTAAAGGTGTTTCATCATTGTGTTAGCAGTACAGAATCAACTTTGGACTGTGGGAGGAAACCAGAGTACCTGGAGGAAACCCATCAAGGAGAACATGCAAACTCCCTGCACACAGACCCGAGGTGGGAATCAAATCCAGACCCTGGAGATGCAAGGCGACAGTGCTAACCAATAAGCCACCACGCCGCCCAAATTGTATGCATTTCATTTATTTATTTATTTGTCCTATAAGCCTATATACCTTATAACAACTTCAAACTAGCACTAGTAATGGTATGGGTCCACAAGCTTTTGTTTACACTAAGAGCAGGAGGAAGGAAAGTCATGGAGAGCACACTGAGGTCAGACATGGCAGCTGGGCTCAGTTAAAAAAAAAAAAAAAAAAATTTTTTTATATATATATATATATCGACAGAAAAGACAAGGTCAGTCACTTAGGGACTTTGATAATAATCTGTTAAAACATAACGAGCTATGTGGCAGTCCCTGAGGTGTCATTTTTAAACAGTAAGAGTACACCAATATTGGTCTTACAAGGTCCTTTCTCAGGCAAAATAAACTGCAGATGCTGGTGTGTTTTGAAATCTACTAAAAAGTCATTTTAGCGACTATAAGGTGCCATATTTTGGACACTACAATACAGAGGGCTATCATTCACTTCAGAAGTGCCGACGATTCACATTTTTTTTTAATGGATCAAGGTCACCACAAAACAACTTGACCATGTGATGAGTTTGTGCCCTGTGGGTCTTTCATACACTACCAGGCAAAAGTTTGGACACAACTTCTAATTCCATAGTCTTTTCTTAGTTTAATTTTTTTTTCTACATTGTAAAAAATGCTGTAGGCATCCAAAATATTCAATAATCTCCTTTGAACAGTTAGTGTTGCGCTGTACCTCCTACTAAAAAAAAAAATCCAGTATTGGTCTAGATGATGGTTAGTGGTTAGCACTGTCGCCTCGATTCCAACCTCTGTGTGCATGGAGTTTGTATGTTCTTCCCATGCTTGGTGGTTTCCTCCCACAGTCCAACGTAGAAAATAAATCACTAACATCAGCAACATTTCCTATAACATGATATATGTGGTTGGTGTGAAGTCATAAGTCATTGTGCACTATTCCTTAGCGGTGTTGGCTTGAAATAATGAAAGTCTTTACAGTATGCAAGCGTTCCTGCAGAATGCCCACAGAAGGATAAACAATCACTTATTCAATAATAATAATACCAATGGCAACAGTAGGGCTGTTGCATGGTGGTGTAGTGGTCAGCACTGTCGCCTTGCACCTCCAGGGTCCAGGTTCGATTCCTAGCCAGGTTCGATTCGGATAATTGGCATTCCCAAATTGCCCATAGTGTGTGTGTGAGTGTGTGTATATGTGCCCTGTGATTGACTGGCACCCTGTTCAGGGTGTACCCCGTCTCATGCCCGAAGTGACCTGGGATAGACTCCAGGCCCCAAGTGACTCTAAATACAGGATAAAGTGGAACAGACAATGAGTAAGTGATTGAGGAAACAGTAAGGCTTGCAAATCCAATTAATGCACTCCTGTAAATCAGGGCTGTGTTTACTAAGTAGGGTGCTTGTGAAACGCTCGTAAATATATGATCATATAACAGTTTAAGTGTTAAACAAACTGTCATGTGTTTGCAAACTTTTTCCGAGCGCTCTAAGCACAACCCAATTATTTCTACGGAAACAATAAAGTAGCCAAATAATAGTAATTTCTGTGATTTCCCTTCTAGCCAAAACAACTGTCAGAGCTGCTGCTATAGAAATTAACTAGCTGAAGTACTCATCAGAAAGGATTCTGTAGAAAGAGTTAAAGGTTCTTAGGTTGAAGCCCACATACATGTCTGCCTGTCTTTCTGTACGGCCTAACTTTTAATACAAAGAAATAAAATTTTGTACGTTTGAGTATTTTACGCCTTGTCTGCATTAAATGGTACTTCTGTCATCTTTAGCCAAATACACTCCCTGTTCTGTAATCATAGTGAATCACAGATGAGAAATCGAAAAAAAGATCGGGTGAAGATTAAGTTTTGTCTGAAAACGACTCCTGCATGTTCAAAATCACTTATGAACAACGCGGTTATTTCAGCAGAAAAAATATGAACTAATGCCAGTAAAAATATTCAGTTTAGCTTTTTAAAGTAATCAGTAATTTTAAGTAATTTTTAAAAAAAGTAATATTTAATAATTAATATATTGGTGCAGGTGTAGGCGGCATGGTGGCTTAGTGGTTAGCACTGTTTCCTTGCACTTGCCGGGTCTAGGTTCGATTCCCGCCTCTGTGTGCATGGAGTTTGCAAGTTTTCCCCTGTGCTTGGTGGGTTTCCTCTGGGTGCTCCGGTTTCCTCCCACAGTCCAAAGACATGCAGATTAGTCTAACTGGTGTTCCCAAATTGCCTGCATGATAGGCTCCAGGCCCCTCGCGATCCTGCATACAGGATAAAGTGGAATAGACAATGACAGTGAGTGAATGGTGCAGGTGTTTCTTTACAATAGACTATTAAATCCACCACATAACCCTTCATAACATCGCTTTAATTCAACATCTTGATATTATTTACAGTGCAGGGTAATCATCAGGCAGATATCCAAGTACTGCCAAAGATTCATTAAATTCTGTCCAGCCAGTTTTTTGCATGATGTTGTGACAGACATAGAGTCATTTTTTTCTGAAACTGGATTCAGGTTGTCCAACGTATGAAACGTAAAGATATTATTAAAAGAGTGAGTTCTGA
This sequence comes from Heterobranchus longifilis, assembly GCA_028570985.1. Taxonomy (NCBI): domain Eukaryota; kingdom Metazoa; phylum Chordata; class Actinopteri; order Siluriformes; family Clariidae; genus Heterobranchus; species Heterobranchus longifilis. The sequence continues at coordinate 7,294,641 of JAOVVB010000027.1, read as the reverse complement.
CCAATGTACAGACAAAAACCTTTATTTATATAGAGCAACACCTTCTAACCAATCAGATTCGAGAATGGAATAATCTACAATTATTTTTAGATCATTGTTTATCGATCAGAAACCGAGTGGTTGCCTCGGCAACCCTGTCTTTCCTTATCCAATCACAGATCGCTCATTCGCACTGCGCAATTAATAATCACAAACGGAGCTTCATATGATTTTTTTTTTTTTCGAGCGCTCTACTCTGCACACGAACACCTCCACATCCGGTCGCCCGGATCTTCTGCAGGAAATGACGTCAGTGCAGACAATAATATGGCCTCTAGAATGGCTGGAAAGGCTGTGGGCAATCCTAATGTTTTAATTCCGTTAAATTAACGCTGGTTTGTTGGCATGCAGAGTCGGGGACGGACGGGATGTCATCACCGATCATGAATTGTTTCTTCACTTCTAGTCTTTGTGATCTCTGAAACACGTTAATCACCGGCCCTCCATGTCAGAAGGATCCCGGGCTCCGTGGTCGAAGCGGGGTTGTGTGGAGTCGCATCGCCGAGGTATTTAAACCTCTAACGAACGAACGATTCTAGCACTACAGCCGCTCGCGCTCTTTATAGCTGCGTAAAATGACGTCATTTCGAATCCCGTCGTAGTAACTGTAGTGGTCTGGGGGTCTGTAACTGTAGCGCTGATTAACAACACGCTGCTAATGCTGTTTTACTGCTGGGGTACAGTGTGAGAGTCAACAACTCTCTCTCTCTCTCTCTCTCTCTATATATATATATATATATATATATATATCTTTTTATCCACCCGTCTGTCTTTTTTCTCTCTCACTGTACCCTTATCTACCTGTCTCTCCTACACTGTTTATTTTCATCCACCTCTCTCACTGTGTCCTTTATCTACCTGTCTCTCTCTCTCTCATTGTATCCTTTTATCCACCTGTCTGTCTCTCTCACTCTATAAGTGCACTAATAATACCAGTAATACCAATAATCGTTCCAAAACTTTAAATGATTATTAAAGACGTATCAAAAAGTTAAATTCTTAAATAAAAAAAAACATGGTACAAGTAATAAAATATAAAAATGTCTCAAAGTTCCAGTAAAGTTAGAGTAAAGTTAGAGTTACATCATGAGTGCGTATCACAGTAAAGTTAGAGGAAACTTGGAGTAATATCAGGACGGTTAGAGGACAGAAGATCAGAGTAATCCTAGAGTAAAGTTAAGGTTAGAGCAGGATTAGAGAGGAATGAAAGCAGTCCACTGTTACACCAGACTGCCTTCCTGTTCGTACAGTTAGTGGTGGTGTGTTACGAGAGGAACTTACGAACAGTACACCGCAGTAATGTTACATTTACATCACAGTGACGTCACACTGGTTTAATAATACGAGTAAAGGAGTGTAGTGACAGTAATGATAGTGTTAATGTTAGCGGCACATTTCTGTCACTTAACATGAGAAAGTAATGCGAGTGAGTTTTGTACTGTAGAGTAGGAACGTCTCTACAGGTGTGGTACAGTGTTAGAGTAATAAAGTCGTGCCGTGTGATACAGATCCATATGACAAATATGTAAATTTAAGCATTTTTGTTTATTCAAACCTATAGGACGGGTATTACAGATGTATTAATACTACAGTTCTATTAATACTACAGTTACATTAATACTACGGTTATATAAATACTGCAGATTTATTAACACTACAGTTGTATTAATAATACAGTTATATTAATATTATAATACAGTTAATATTATTATATTAATACTACAGATATATTAATATTTTATCCAGCTGTACCTTTGTAGAACTCATGGTAAGTGTGTTTTAATTAAAGTTTAATTATTTAATTAATTAAAGGCTTGAGTGCTCCGATATTATCTGTCTGGCATTACACTAATTACGGTACAGATATATAAACTCTACAGATTTATTAACACTACAAATATATTAATAATACAGTTATATTTTTACTACAGATTTATGAATACTACAAATGTATTAATACTACCGATTTATTAATACTACGGCTATAGTAATACTACGGATTTATTTATACTATAGTTATATTAATACTGCAGATTTATTAACACTAAATATATATAAATATTATAAAGTGCCAACAATTTTAGAGCTATTATCATCACAGCCATAATCAAGACATAATTTTTTTCTGTTTTCATAACTTAATGTGTGTGTGTGTGTGTGTGTGTGCGTGTGTAAAGCAGTTTTATTGAGTTAGGAGTGTAAATACAGCTTGTCTGTCTGCTGTATACACACACACACACACACACGCACACACACACTGTTATCCAGTTACACTCATTATTTTAACAAGGACGGCCAAAATGAGCAAATCGATCCTGTATCACATTACAGTAAAAATGGTTTAGTGTCTGTTTCAAACGGGCTTAACTGCAAGACACACACGCACGCACACACACACACACACACACACACACACAGTAAATATAAATCGTGCTGTGTGGTGGTTTTGCGTATCTGTGCACTTGGGCTGGTTGTCAGTTTTTCAAAGAGCGCCATTGTGTTTGTCCTCGAGAGGAATGTTTTAACTCAGTTATATCCCTTCACTCTAAAGTGTGTGTCTGTGTGTGTCTGTGTGTGTCTGTGTGTGTGCGCATGTATTAAACTCTGCTGTCTTCTCTCTCAGGAGTCTCACCTAAGGCCAGTGGTTAGAGGAAGCATTAGATGCAATAGATATTTCACAGACAGCATTAGAGTCTGT
>JAOVVB010000027.1:7280205-7291804 GCA_028570985.1 Heterobranchus longifilis | reverse complement strand
TACAGTGTGAGAGTCAACAACTCTCTCTCTCTCTCTCTCTCTATATATATATATATATATATATATATATATATATCTTTCTCACATCCTGTCTTTCTCTCTCTCATTCTTTCTCTGACTATATATTTCTCTCTTTCACTCTCTCTCTCTCTTGTCTGTCTCTGTCTTTCTCTCTCTCATTCTTTGTCTTACTGTCTCTTTCATTCCTTCTCTCTCTTTCACTCTCTCTCTTCTGTCTCCTGTCTTTTTCTCTCTGTCTTTCTTTCTCTTACTGTCTTTCATTCTGTCTCTCTCTCTCATCTGTCTGTCTCTCTCTTTCACTCTCTCTCTCTCTCTTCTGTCTGTCTCTCTCTTTCACTCTCTCCTTTGTCTCTCTTTCTCTTCTGTCTGTCTTTTTTTGTCTTACTGTCTCATTCTGTCTCTCTTTCTCTTTCTCTCTCCTGTCTGTCTCTGTCTTTTTGTCTTACTGTCTTTCATTCTGTCTCTCTCTTTCACTCTCTCTCATTTTCTCTCTCTCTCTCTCTCTCTCTGTTGGTTGTTCTCTTTAAATCGTCCTATGTTGTTCTGTACAGGTCACTCAGTCAGTTCTTTAAAGAGTACTGGAGTATTTAAGTGTAAATCCTTCGCCTGCATTACACACAAGTCTCACTTCTGTCACGGTGCTTGTATTCGCCTGGTCCAAGCAGTTCTAACTCTTAACGGAGTGGTTCCGACTTTAGTTTCATTTTAAACCTCTCCTGATGTGTCGGTGGTAAGGCTGGAGCTTACTTTACCATTAATGCCAATGCAGTCAAAGCTCCAGCAATTACCTTGTCCATTGTATTGAATAGTCATTTCCAGTCGAAAGCTTGTCGATGCTTGGTAAGGTAATTCAGCACTGCTTGGATGCAAAATTATCTTGAATTATCGTTGAACACGGGGGAACCTATTTGCTCTGGAGCTTTTTAGTTTTCATGCTCTCATCACACGTCTTACCAAGTTTACCACAAGATTAGGTGGCATGGTGGTGTAGTGGTTAGTACTGAGGCCTCGCACCTTAAGGGTCGAGGGTTCGATTCCGGCTTCAGGTCTGTGTGCGTGTTTGAGTTTTCTCTTCGTGCTTAGTGAGGTCCTCCCACAGTTCATGCAGATTAGGTTGTGGCGTAAAGTGTGTGTGTGTGCCTCATAATAGATTGGCAGCCTGTCCAGGGTGTACCCTGCCTCATGCCCCTAGTCTCCTGGGATAGGCTCCAGAACCCCTTGATAAGCGGTATAGTAGATGAATAACAAAATGTATTTTGTCAGATTTAATTATTTGTTGTGTGTACCTACAGTACAGTGAAATAAATTTTTTCCCGCATATCGCAGTTGTGCAGCTAGCGTCAGAGCGCAGGCTCTGCCAGGATACAGTGTCTCAGGAGCAAATGAGTTTAGTGGCAGCTTGGTGGTGCTGGGGCTTGAACCCCCACCTTCCGATCAGTAACCCAGTGCTTTTTCTGTTTGAGGAAAGAAAAGAAAAAGTCATAGTTCACGTCGTAGTTGGCACGCTTATTCTGCAGAGGTTTAGGTTATGAATTTGCTGTCACATGTTTCAAACTTGTTGTCATACACTAGCCTTTTATTCCGATTTATTGTATTATCAGGATATTGTGTTAATACACTACTACTTTATTATGCCAGGGGAAAAAGCATAACGTTGTACAGTGACATTGTGTGTTGACATGTATAATCTTTAAAACACATGTCTTCAAGATTATAGTATAATTTACAGAGTGTCCTCTCTGTTTTTTAAGCGCCGGAATGTTACCAAAAAACTTGTGGTAAAAAAAAAAAAAAAAAGGTACCTGAGAACCCCGATATTGAAGATTAATCAACACATTTTGAACAATCAGGTTTGAGAGTTTAACAGTACTGTGATCGGAGTGACCATTGAGCTTTCAACCACTTAACAGAAGGACTCGTACAATATTGCACCTATATTCATCATTGTAGATAGATGTTCTTATGTTAGCTCCGGATGTTAGCAAGCTTGTTAAGGTGTCCATGATTAGTGCTTCTGACTCGTGTATACTGATAACCTCTTAATGCACCATGTTTTTTTTCTTTTTTTTTTCTTTTTCTCAAATTCATTATCTCATAATTTATACTGTAATAAAGTGCAACTGCAACATTTTTTGTAATCTGTGTGAAGTGTGTGGGAGTATTTGTGTTGTCGGTGCATTAAAATCCCTGTTTTTCACACATTAGAACAGGGGAAACATAAGCAAAGGAAATGTGAGCGTCCTCTCAGCACTCTGACAGCGAAGCCGCCGACCGGCCAGGACGCCTCCAAAAGGTACGAGCGCAATGAGGACTTTTTTTTTGTTTGTTGGTTTTGTTTTTAACCTACTTGTACAATATATTTAACGTTTTTATTCTTCTTTTTTAGATAATTGCATTATGAATGAAAAAAAAAGCCAATGTTAACCATATACGAGGGTGAGTCGAAAATTATCTGGATGTACAATTTATTTGACTTAACTTTAAATAAGTTTTGTGCTGTCTGTCAACAAGCTTTCGTATTTTCCCCCATTAAAAATGTTTTAGGCTAAGTGGCGAGCCACGGATACACCGCTGTCTTCTTTTTTACATCAGAACTGTGACTGCTTTCAGGGGACCAAACAGGTGAAAGTCCGATGGAGCAAGATCAAGACTGTAGGGAGGATGCTTTAACACCTCGCAAGAAAGTTTTGCAGAGAGTCGACAGTGTGAGCAGAAGTATGTGGTCGTGCATCGTCATGCAAGATCACAATGCCCTTGGATATCAGTCCTCTGCATTTAATCCTACGTTAAGGCTTCAGCTCTTTAATAAGCATCTCACTGTAACGAGCATTGTTGATTGCTGAACCTTTTTCCTGAGAATGTTTCAATACTGGCCCTTGAGAATCCCAGAAATCTTTAAGCATCAATTTTTGAGTTTTTGGTTGACTTTTGAACTTTTTTCTGGTCGGTGATGGAGGATGTTTCCGTTCCATACTCTGCCGTTTACGCTTAGGCTCTCAATCTCATCAGCTGTGGACGTAGACGTGCGCGGGCTTCCGGTTCCTTCTTGATGGCTAACAGATGTGCGACCTTCTCTATGCATTTATACACACTTCTTCATGACAAAACACTTTCTCCATACTGCACGCAGAGTCTTTGATAAATAACGGCACCAGGTACACCCTCAGACCACCAACAAAAAAAAAATCACTGCACACCGCTCTTCTTTTGTGCAAATCAGTAAATCCAATTTTTGCTCGGACCTCAATACAAATTAACTGATGTAACATGTTCACACCTGCACAGCAGTGACTTCGGAGACGGTAGCCTTGAACGGAAAGCCCTGATAAGACCGTGCGGCCAACAGAAGTTTTAATTTAACCAGAGTGCGGATAATTTTTGGACTCACCTTCGTAATACTATAAGACATGGTTGTTCGTAGAAGATGCTAGATGAACTAGATGGTAGGCTTTGTTTGCTACGTACTTTTAAGGCTCATATGTAATTTAAGGAGTAACAGCTTAAGTTGGTTTTAACCAATCATTTTTAGCTGAGATTATGGAGCTAGAGGTAGTTAATGAGCTACTGCACGGCGCTCGGTAATGCAAAGTTTTCTCGTTCTCCTGAAAATGAATCATTCTAATCCGTTCTTAAATACAAATTTTCCTTTGGGAAATTTGTTAACAGAAATTTTGTCACATTTTGGGTCTCTGAAAGTCAATATTTTTTTATGGCAAATTAATTTTGAATGTTTCACATGAACTTACCAGACATTTTATCATATAGATGAATATTTGTTGACTTGTCATTTAGGTGAATCCCTCAGAAAAGAGGTTTTGTTCCTACGGACACAAAGGGCCACTGTCCTCTGATTGGCTCGGACACCCCCAAGTGACATGCCCGTGGCCAATCAGAGGTGAGTGTGCAGTGTGTGCATGTGTATGTGTGTGTTTGTGTGTGTGTGAGGAACGAGAAAGTGTGGAGCAGCAAAGTTGTCTCTCAGCATCACAGCCCAAACTGCTGAGGTGTTAATGTTCTTGAAGTCCTTCCAGAAGCTTTTTTAGCCTCTGTCAGTTTTTTTCTTTGGTTTGTTTGTTTGCTCAAAATCACATCAACTTGTGCAAAACTTACGGTGACAGTTTGTAATTTTTCTTTATAAGAAGAAATACTTTGTGACAGTACTGTACTGTGTACCTGCTGTGATGTACAGTAGGTTATCATTCCTTTGATGTCATCATTTTTTTAATGTGTTTAAATATAGAACATTAAACCCGACCATTACGTCAAATGTACTTTCATAATGTAACGTACACTAGGATACTTTATAGGATACTAGTGAGAGGAAGTTCTTTATGCGTGTGTTTTTGGGATTTTGTCCATTGTCCATTTTGTCACTTGGGATGGGTTTTTTTCTTTCTCTTTCTTTACAGGTGCTTAATGGCTGGGGACGTTGAGGTGTACCTGTCACAGGTGCATGATGGGAGCGTGTCCTCTGGCTTCCGAGCCTTGTACGAGGAACGCCTCCTGCTGGATGTGACGCTCCTGATAGAAGAGCATCACTTCCAGGCCCACAAAGCCCTGTTGGCGACACAGAGCGACTACTTCCGGGTCATGTTCACGGCGGATATGCGCGAGCGAGACCAGGACAAGATCCACATGAAGGGGCTGACGGCGGCCGGCTTCGGCCACGTCCTTCGCTTCATGTATTACGGCTCGTTGGAACTCAGCATGCCCACGGTGCAGGAGATTCTCCAGGCGGCGATGTACGTGCAGCTCACCGAGGCAGTGGAGTTCTGCTGTTCTTTCTTGTTGGCCAAAATCTGCTTGGAGAACTGCGCCGAGGTCATGAGGCTGCTGGACGACTTCAGTGTGGCTGTGGAGGGAGTGCAGGAGCGGCTAGACACCTTCCTGCTGGAGAACTTTGTGCCTCTGATGGCCAGGCCTGATTTCTTGTCCTACCTGAGCCTGGAGAAGCTGGTGGTGTGTCTGGGCAGTGAACGGCTGAGTCGGTTCCCGGAGATCGAGCTGTATGAGGCTGTGCAGGCCTGGCTCAGACATGACCGACGTCGCTGGAGACACACGGACGCTGTGGTGCAGAACCTGCGCTTTGGTCTCATGACGCCAACACAAGTGTTTGAAAAGGTAATGATGATCAGTATGCACAGAAACTAGAACTAGCTGCTAGATTGATAACAGCTCAGATGTGACATTTTTCTGTTTGGTCCACTGATCGATTTTATGCGTTGAATGTACTAATAAATATAAATCTGCCTCAATCAGTGATCTTTCATATACAGTGCTGTGAAAAAGTCTTTGCCCCTTCCTGCATTTTTTTTTGCCATATTTGTCACACTCCTATGATTCAGAACATGAAACAAATTTTACTATTACTTCAATAATTATTTAAGTGTGAAAAATATGCCGAAAAAGAAAATCAGAAAGGGGCAAATACTTTTTCACAGCACTGTAAAACCTTACATATTAGAGGTACTGTGTATTATGCAATGGCATGATAAGTGACAGTTTTTGATTTTTATGGTTTTCTATAAATTACATTAGTAATTGCAAAGTCCTTGAGAATTAGTAAGTTTTTGTTGCACTTAAAACCCAAATATAGTTGCAAGCAACGATGAGCGGGCCCAAGCACAAGAGAGTGATACATCTGTGTGTGTTAACATTTGTGATGTGTGTGATGTATGAGTGTTTGTGCGTGCGTGCGTGCGTGTGTGTGTGTGTGTGTGTTTTAACATTTGTGATGTGTCGTGTGTAGAATAGGCTGCGGATGCTAAAAAAAAAAAGCATCACACTGTGATGTCAGGGCGGAGCGTGACGTCACGGAGCGTGCCATTCAATATGATGTCGCACAAAGTTATTAACTACTTTGCAGCCAAAGTTTAAGGCATCATCACGGCTGACCCGTGTGAGATATCAAAAATCCCGCTGCCATTTTGCATTCTCAATGTCTTTATATCACATAGGCCCGGTTTGGTGGCGATCATATAAATTCCCTAGGAGGAGTATATCAAGATCCATCGGGTGCGTTTTTGCGAAAGGTGATCAGCTCAATGAGCTCTAAATGTGTACCGAGTTTTGTGTGCATACGTGCAAGTGTGTATGAGCTATGCAGCAAAATCTCGTCTGAGGGCCCCGGGCCACGCGACTCTCAGGCATCCTAATGGCAGCAGATTCCAACCTGTCTGCAAATTTTCATGAGTTTTTGAGCATGTTAAGGCCCTCAAAAAGCCCAAAAAGCTGGGGAAAAAAATCCTTAGGAAAACAAGAGGGTTCTGTGCACCCTATAGTGCTTGGGCCCTAATGAACCTAATTGTGTAATGCATTACCTTTCAAAAATCAAAAAAGAGCACAGGGACTGAGAAGACATGTGTGGAGTTGGTTTTTGTCTCATTAATCTCAATAATAATTTTTTTAAAGACCTTTTCTTATCCTGCATTCTTATCATTAACCATGTCTACATGACTTGCTTTTATTTCTTAGGTGAAGACCTCCGAGTTCTATCGTTACTCCCGTCAGCTGAGGCAGGAAGTGGACCAGGCACTCAACTACTTTCACTCTGTCAACGAGCAGCCTCTGTCTGAAACAAAGTCCAACCGCATCCGATCCGTTCGGCCTCAGACGGCTGTGTTCAGAGGGATGATCGGTCACAGCATGGTGAACAGCAAGATCCTGCTCCTGCATCGGCCCAAGGTTTGGTGGGAGTTGGAAGGTCCGCAAGTTCCACTTCGGCCTGATTGTTTGGCCATCGTCAATAATTTTGCTTTCCTGTTGGGGGGCGAGGAGTTGGGGCCAGATGGAGAGTTTCACGCATCATCCAAGGTTTACCGCTATGATCCGAGGCAGAATTCCTGGCTCAGGATGGCAGACATGTCAGTCCCTAGGTCAGAATTTGCTGTCGGTGTGATCGGAAAGTTCATCTACGCTGTGGCAGGACGGACGCGCGACGAGACCTTTTATTCGACAGAGCGCTATGACATTGCAGAGGATAAGTGGGAGTTTGTGGATCCGTACCCAGTTAACAAATACGGCCACGAGGGCACGGTTTTAAATGGAAAGCTCTACATCACCGGCGGTATCACGTCATCCTCCACCTCCAAACAGGTGTGCGTGTTCGATCCCGAGCGTGAGGGAGCTTCTGAACACCGCACGCGTCGCAATCCCATTCTTACCAACTGCTGGGAGAACAAATCTAAGATGAACTATGCACGCTGTTTCCACAAGATGATCTCTCACAACGGGAAACTTTATGTGTTCGGAGGAGTTTGTGTAATCCTGAGGGCATCATTCGAATCGCAAGGCTGCCCCTCAACAGAAGTGTACAACCCTGATACTGACGAATGGACCATCCTTGCTTCCATGCCCATTGGGCGAAGTGGGCATGGCGTGGCGGTGCTAGACAAACAGATCATGGTGCTGGGTGGATTGTGCTACAACGGCCATTACAGCGACTCTATACTCACTTTTGATCCTGAGGAGAACAAGTGGAAGGAGGATGAGTATCCCAGAATGCCTTGCAAACTGGATGGCTTACAGGTGTGCAGCCTACATTTCCCTGAGTATGTCCTGGAACACATGAAGCGCTGCAGTTGAGGGTCTCCGAGAAGACTGAGGGGGTGGAAAAAAAGACAACAAAAAAAAAACCGGAAAAAAAAACAAAAGTTTACAAATGTGAAAGTAGTCTTCATATACTGATTACACTTTTAAACAGTAGGCCAGTGCTTATTTAAGAACAAAAGCTCCATCATTTTTAGGTAGGGGTCGGGTTGTCGGGGCGGATTGGTTAATAATGCTGGTTAAGCTGTTTAAGCTCCCCCCCCCCCCCCCCAAACAAAAAAAATTAGCTTTCTCATTTCAAGAGGACTTAAACGCAAACATTTCTGTGGACTTTTTTGTGCATAATACGAGAACACGTCAGTCTGTTCTGTAACTGTAATGTCCTGTACAATAACAGCGTCCTGCATTTCCACCATGTTCTGAATTGTGAAATCGTCCTGTTCCCCTCTTCTTCTGTTTCATGGTGTTTGAGGAAGTTTTGTATGTGCACACACACACACACACATACAGTTACATACACATGCTCCATCCACCACTTCTAATGCAATCTGCTGCACTTATGAACAACTGGAGAAGCCTAGACATTGTAAATGTCATTAAGAATTTGTTTTTTCTTTGTTTTTTGTTTTTTGCTTTAATATTCCTTAGTGATGATGTCACACACTATAAGTTGTAAAAGGTGTTGGATTATGAAGATAGTGACACTATGATGTGGATTCAAGTTTGCACTCTAAAGGGTGTTTATTTTTTATTTTTTTAAACTGCTGGGCAATAACACTGGTCCTTCACTACTGATGAAAGAGGAGAATGAGTCGATATATACATGTCCGTCTCTTTTTAACTTTTGGAAGATATATTACCACTATAACCCTGTTTAATTTATTACCTTGATGTTGACTTGTCTTGATCCCGCTAAGAAGAACCAGCTGCTGCTTTTAGTTTCGTCACATTACTGTTTTGTTTCATGAGCAAAGGGCTAAAGCACATATGCATTTTTTGGGGAGGGGCAACTTCAGTCGTGGATGTAAAAAAAACAAAAAACGAATTTAATCCTTTAAAGCAACCTCTGTTTATACAGTATTGTTTTTTTTACATTTAATTATTATTAGGTCAGTTTGAATTGATTTCTCAGGTTATAATGTCTGGCTGGACAAATTGAGCTGAAATGACTGTATGACTGTAACATAACGTACATTTATAACATCCAGTATAATTATCATTCTCATACGGCTGTATAAGGTAGTGTAGCACACTTGGAGGAACATGTCGGGATTCTGATTTAAGTTATTTGTGAATGGTTAGGTTTGGTTGATTAGCTCCTGCATGCAGACAGCTGTGTCGTTGTCAGGATTCGAAGTAGTAATCAGAGGCTATAGATGGGAATGTGCAATGTCAGGGAGTGTGTATACGGGATATCTGTCTATCTTTCTATCAGTTAGAGATGGGAAATCTATTCAGTGGTGTATCGTAATTCATGTATCGCCACGCTGACTCAAAAATCTAACTTAAATATTGCCATTCCTCTATAATCCTACAGGTGGTGTGCTCTAAGCCATTCACTCACTGGTAGGCAGGACAGCATCCTGTGTTGCATCCTAAGTTTGTTTAAAATTGTAACATTGTAAATCAAAAAAAAGTATGTATAATTATTTGGGATAATTATAAAATTGTGCTACTTGTAGAGTCACAATACAGATCAAATCGATATCTAGGTGTCATGATAATATTGTTTCGGGTGATCCCTGGTAATTTCCCATCCCTACTTTCTATCTATCTACAAGAACAATTGTAAGGGTCAGGGCTTTGTGCATTGTTCCTATTGGAAGCCTTGATATGAAATGGGTTAATGGGTTATATAGCCTTAGATAAATGATAAATGCTTGAACACACTTAACACAGAAAAAAGGCAGATCAGTGACCCGTATGTTATCTATATAAAGTATATTGGTTAATCCTCAGTTTTACGTAACACATCATTTTTTTTGTCCAGCTACACACTGTTCATGAGATTGTTCCACCCAGTCTGTTGAGTTTTATTTAGAAACACCCATTTCTCTTCTTCTCTATTTTGCTTTCTGGTAGGCATGTGGCAATCATTGGTCATACATTGGGATTTTTCAACACCTTCAAGGTGGAGGCTGTCTAGAAAAGTTGCATCATTGGGCAGCGTTTGTCCCCCTACGCTAAGCTCTGACCGGGTATAAAAGGCAGCTTTTTTTAAGGCTTCATATTTGCATTAGTCCTTGAAAAAGGTAATTCCATAATAGTAATGTTAATGTATAGTTCCACACATGATAGACTTTTATAAACCTAAATTAATTATTTATTTTAATATCAGTACATGCCTACCTCATGTCGTCTCACCCTGGGATTCACTGGCTTTGTACTGATATTATTTATAGGGTACTGCTTTGAACTTCCTCAAATACTGACGCCCTCATGTCTCTGTCTTGTGGGTCACATGTTTCCTTTTTTTTTTTTTTTTTACAACCAACTGTCAATGCCATGTACATACACACACATTCACCAAACTACAGTCTGAAATTGTTTCTGCTGTGCACCTTATGGTAAGCAATGCACAGGTCTATCCAATTTTTATTTACCCTTGTCACATATATCCCTCTGCAAAGTAATCCGAATAAACAAATCCAGTTAAATAAAAATAAAAAAAATAAAAACTTAGCCCTGTATCTAAACTGTACTTGAGCATTAATCAGATTACTGACGTATTTACTGTGATCTGATGGTTTATTGCTACTTGGAGACTTTGTAAGTTCTTTCCTGAAATAAATGTTCCTATTGTTCAGATTTTCAGATGTCTTTTTTTTTTTTTAAGTTACTAAAGTTATAAGCATGCATTATCCAATCAAGTGCAAATCGTGTCTGAATCCATTGCCATGAACTGGTATTGCTATTGATATTATTGAAAAAAAGAGACTATATTGCAATATCAGCTCAGGGTCCCAGCCCCTGCAGTAGCCTGATTAGCAGGCCTGTTTCTAAGCACAGCTAAAGTGATTGAGAGCTCTGCCATGACCTTGCCTTGTAAGCTCAATTAATATCTCCGCTCAGTCTTTCCCGTGCTTCGCTGTATAGCCAACTAGCAGGCACGAGGTTAAGTGCTGCTTCTGTTTTAAGGTGCTGTTCCTTATGTGCAGAAAAGGGTAATGAGGATGTACCAAAGGCCCTAAAATCATCATCCCGGACCCCAATGTTCCTCACATTGCTCTCTTTCTTAAATGTCCTTCCATGCATCCTCTTGTTTTACTCAGGGGAAAACTTGCATGCCCACCAGAACTGGGCCAAAGCTCAGCGGATTGGCTGTTCTATAGGGAAGTCAGGTATTTCCAGCATCCTGCTTTTGTAAAAGAACACTGATCTGGATCCCTGATGCAGCAAATGCTTTGCCTAATCAAGCATGAACCTACCACATACCAGTGGTTATACAAGGTAGGACATATCAGGGCCTTGGAGGGTTCAGGTTGCAACCTGACCTTAGTCCACTGAAGTTTGATTTAATGCAGGGCACTAGAACATGAATTACTGGTAAAGGTAAGAACTCCATCCTCAAAATGCCTGAGTTTCTGGTAGCACAGTGAATATAGCTGTAGCTCTACCTAATGTTAACTAAAAAAATGTAAAGGAGGCAAAGCATCATCTCATTTTTCTAACAGCTAAAAAGGTCAAAGATTTTATAGGAAGTAAAGGCATGCGCTGCATTTTCATGTCCTAACCCATTAGCTGAGCATGACCTCTGCCTGTACGGCAACTTCTCAGAATAGAGGTTCAAGATGTTATGTATGCTTACTGACGCATAATATTCTCAACATGATAACACTATTCATAAAATCAGTCTAACATTTGGTTGTGTGATCATATACTTGACTATTGTCTATAAACTTGCCACTTTGAAATCAGCTGCATTGCTTGTTACAGCCTGTAGCTGTACTACTACTTCTTCTTTGTCTTTCGGCTGTTCCCTTTCAGGGGTCGCCACAGCGAATCATTTGCCTCCATCTAACCCTATCCT
>JAOVVB010000027.1:7228869-7271507 GCA_028570985.1 Heterobranchus longifilis | reverse complement strand
ATGTTGCCTTATGCCGAAGAGGAAATGCCCTTGAAATGGGTGTTTCAACAAGACAATGACCCCAGACACACCAGTAAAGTTAAGTTGAAAAGTTATTATATGAATGTGGAGCTTTACTCACTTTTTTTCAACACACTGCTATTATTTTGAACACCACTGTATGTGGACAATTGAATGCTATCTTGCCTTCCCCAATCAGTTGCCACCAAGTAAGGCCCGTCATTGTAAGCTGTTGTATTACAAATTCCCTTCATTGTAACATGCATGTGGTTTGTGAAAGCAAGGCTTTGAAAAGTGCAGGTTGTTGCATAAGCAATATGGGAACAACATGTGAAAACTAAAAAATGTCATTTTTTTTTTTTGTGTCAAACAGGGGTATGACAATCAAGTGTCCAAACACTTTTGGCCATACAGTGTATTATGCTAAATTAGATTTATTAATGCTTCATAGGTAGGGTAGATGCACTATAATGCCGAAAGTATTCGCCCGCCTGCCTTTACATGCATAAGAAGTTGAGTAACATTCAATTCTTAATCCATTGGGTTTAATATGATGTTGGCCCACCCTTTGCAGCTATAAAGTTTATAATAAGCTTTAACTATTCTGGGAAGGCTTTCCACAAGGGTGTAGGAGTGTGTTTGACCATTCTTCCAGAACCGCATTTGTGAGGTCCGACAATGATGTTAGACAAGAAGGAACTTGACTGGCCTACGCAGGGTCCTGACCTCAACCCGATAGAACATCTTTGGGATGAATTAGGGCACATACTTTGAGCCAGGCCTTCTCGTCCAACATCAGTGTCTGATCTTAGAAATGCGCTTCTGGACGAATGGCCAAAAATTCCCATAAACACACTCCTAAACCTTGTGGAAAGCCTTCCCAGAAGGATTGAAACAGTTATAGCAGCGAGGGGTGGGCCAACATCTTATTAAACCCTATAGATTAAGAATTGGATGTTACTCAAGTTCGTATTCTTGTGAAGGCAGGCGAGCGAATACCTTTGACAGTATAGTGTATGTACTGATGATCCACTGTATGATTGTATTAAGCAACCTAGTTAGTAAACAGACTGAAAATTGTTTTCTTAGAGAATGTGGCTATCCTGATACTTAATTGCATCTTGTTCTTTGTGGGCTTTCTGTTAAAGTTAACAAATAGTTAAGTTAGTGCTACGAGTGCTTTGTATGGTATCTTAATTTTTTTTTTTCTTTAACTCTATAATACTAATACTGGGGGCAGAAATGTAATAATGGGGGAATTGTTGATCAGAAACTCAAATGTTAATGAGAAATCTGTTAAAAAAATAACAATGCTTTTGTTGACTGAACTATTCCTTGGATGATTTGGTACTTGATTATTCATTATTTTTTTACACGAATCATATAATGGTTTTATTATCATGATATCTGGTTTACTGTGCATACTGTAAGTACAGGTAATCTTGACAATGGCATTAGATATTACTGTAACCCTTAGGATTTCTGAGCCTATAACCTATGTGCATGTACTGTGATGATCAGATATTGTTTGTAATAAAACAAAATTAAGCCTTAAGAGAACTATGCATTAAGTCAACTGATGGATTCTGATTTCACAGTGGTGAAAATGGAGTTTGAGTGTAAAGGTTGTGTTAAGACCTAGACCTTTCCTTTATTAATTCAGTAAAATACCTTTCTACATTAAAATTTTTCTTTTATTTTTTTCCCACCAAAGTTTCATAATCAGCAAATCTACAATCAGTTTTTGAGGTCTGGAAAAGAAATTTATAATTTCATAAATTGCTTAAGAGCTCCTATTACTTTTATTATCTTATTATTGAAAAGAGTTAACTAAGTAACGGAAATGTCATATGATGTCTTCTTTTCTCCTCTCTATCTACAAATAAATTTGGAAAAACTCGATCAATGGGATGGTTCTATCAAAGAGTCTTGTCCTTTTCATTTCTAATTCCTGAATGCTAGAAATACATTTAAAATATACTTTGGAAAGAATGCTTTTGTAGAAAAACTTTTTCAGATGTTGAATCATTTCCAAATAAGTTCATCTACCTGTTACAATGTATTAAGCAATATCACACAGCTGTGATGCGTTTGTAGGCATGAGGGCACAACCAGAGTGATGTTTTTTGCAAACTCTTCTAGGGTTGAATCCCAAATTATATATACATGTACACATAGACATTCTGTTTTGGTGGTGGTTGTGTGTTTGTTTCGCTAATGTTTGCACAAGTAGTTCAATCACAGGCCTTCCTTACTGAATGTTACCAGGAGGCAGGAGGCAACTTAACTTTTTGTCATCAACTTCTGTAATACTGTGAGATGATAATATATCTTGATCTGGTCATTAGGTGGCTGTACGCTTCGAGGCGCGTGTCAGTTCCCTGAGAGCCACGTGACTAACGACAAACGAAGCCTCGCGCTAACCAAAATCACGGGACTGAATCAGTAACGTCGAGATCATTGTTCTTAAATTCATAAATCAAGATTCAGGTTTCCCCCTCCCATTTAACAGTGAACTTTACATTTACTTCTTATATAAAAAATGCACACAAAATGCGTTGGTTTATATTAATGACCTCAATTTATCTGTTATCGTATCTAGATTTATTTATCTCCATTTTCCTTCCCTCCTCTATAAATTTTTCTTATTGTTTGTTTTAATCATTGATTTTCTTCATTGAATCCTCAACACTGATTCGCAGATTTTACATATTCTGTTCAAATATTACAAACAGTGGCTTGTATTCATGTTCGTGTTAATAATTTAAAAAAAGGGAAAGAAAGAAAAGGACCTCGCTATTTGTTCTCCATGTCACGATCTAGTTGCTACACAAAATTTGTCCACTAGATGGCAGTACAACGAGCCCTTGAATAAAGCTTCATGCAATTAACCTTTGGGTAAAACTATTGGCACCTACAGTAAATAAGCCTAATAATAATTACTAGGTTCATCTTTAGTAGCATATAAATCCAACAAAATTTAACCAATAAAGATATTACATTAATGAGTATCCTGGCTGGATGGATAGAAGAACCCATTGTCTGAACTACTGTTTAAATTTACGTAGTCTGAAATCTAAAATTATGTCTTTCACAAATTGAGGTACCTGTTGTGTTAGGAGGAGGAACAATTGACAAGGTAAATTTAGTATGTATCGTTAATTTCCCAATAAACCTCTAAACTGACCACAAAGAAACAGTCAATTTTTAACATTTTAATGTTTGTTGATGGCCTACACAGTAAATGAGTGCTGTATGTAATGATAAATAACACTAAACAATGACGTTGTCAGTGCGTGAGACGTGCTTAGTCTTCAGATTCGCCAGGGTTTCTGATGTCATCGATCTTCAGGATCATCTTGACCACTTGGGTTGCCAGAGAAATCTGTTGTTTCTTTCCAATCAAGGTCTCGATCACATGTTGCTGCTTCATGTCTGTAAAGATTAAAAAAGCAAGTTGGATTACTGAGTAGTGGCCAGCAGTAATTCATTGTTCATAATAGAGCCATCATAAGTCTGACGTAGGCTAATTGTGCTAACACAGGAAATATAACTGGTACAAGTAGTCCAAGAACCCCCAACAGCTGGATCTTTGTGGATTTTATGCAAGATCAAAGATATTAAACATTACACACCACTTGTATGTTATTTAACAGGCATTGTTAATCTCCTACTGGTTTGGACACCTTAGTTCACTAAATAGCAAATTTTAATTTCCCACAGACATAATTAGGACCAAGTTTAAAAAGCCACAAAGCCTATAAACTAGGGCTGAAACGATTCCTCGAGTAACTCAAGTAATTCGATTACAAAAAATGATCGAGGCAAAATCTTCTGCCTCAGAGCTCCTTTTAATTAATTTAAAAAAGCCTGCGTTATGTTTTTGCGCAGTTATTTGTTTGGCGCGACAGTGTGCTTCCGGATGCAAGCCGCCAGTAAACACAGACGAAGAAGAAGCGCTTACGTCACCCACAAAGCGGGAAGGAGGCGCAAACAGTTAGCTGTGTATTGATTTGAGGGAGTGTTCTGTTGCCAGCTGCAAAATGGAACGGAGCGATAGAAGAAACCAGCAAGAGAAAACGACAGAAATTGTCTGTATCTTATGTCTGAGCTGTAGATTTTGAAACTTCTAGTTCTGAAAGTTAAGTTGCACAACTTAGAGTTTTTGTATAATTATTTATTTTAATGTTTGCCTTACTTTTTTTAAATAAAAAGGTATTTTAGTCATTTGAAATACCTTTTTTTAGTTTTTGCATCTGAGAAAAGACTTTAAAATAAGAATGTATAACACTGTAATGCACTTAATTCATCTCAGTCAACTTTAAGCTATTCCTTGTATTGTGTATAATGACTATTTTTAATAAAATGCTGTATGCATTTAAAAAATAAGTTAATTTTTTAAAAAAAGAAAACCAATTAATCTTTGTTTCTCATATATTTTACATTGCTGTTTAACTAAGCAAAAGTACATTTTATCCGATTACTCTTAAATTTTTGGTAGAATACTCGATTACTAAAATATTCGATAGCTACAGCCCTACTATAAACAACTGTCATTTTGATCAATGTACACCGTTTAAAAAGCCGCTCTATGAATTTATTTAATTACAATTAACACAACTAGAAGTGAACATCGTGTGAATAGAATATTGGGATTCGCAATAAATTAAACCAAAATTAAGTGAACAATTTTTAAACAGAGTACATTTCAATTCTGAATTGAAAGTAACTGATTTCTTTATATTGCTGAAAATCAGCCCACTAGTTATGTTATCCTTTCACACAGTAATCTGGCAGCACTATGTATACTAAATATAAATCATCGTTATCCAAATCAGATAAGAGATCCTGTGGGCGAGCATATCTACGTACCATTAGTGGACAGACGCAGACAGTCGATTCCGAGTGCGGAGTTGTTTTCTTTGACTTGCCGAGCTCTGACCTCAGTCATTGTCTGGATGGGGTTCAACCCGCTGTTCTCTGCCAATGCCATAGGAATGACTTCTAGAGCATCTGCAAATGCCCGCATGGCATACTGCTCCAGAGAGGGGCACTATTTGGAAAAAAAATTCAAATAATTTAAATTGTAAAATACTCCCATTATAGATATAGTGGTGTCACGATTTAAGGGGTGGTGTGGGGCGAGGGAATGTCTGTAATAACACAATTTAGATAATTGAAAACTGATTGGACTGTACCTTATCAGCGGCTTCATTAACAGCAAGAGCGCAGGAAATCTCAGATGCACCGCCACCATAAACAATGCGGTTATCTTTAACCAGGTTACGGATGACACACAGGGCATCGTGGAGTGCTCGCTTAGCCTCCTCAATAATCTGAGGAAATAAATTACAAACACTTGTGTGAGTTTAAAAATGTGTTTTAATTAGACAGCCAATTATGGGAGGTGTCAAACAACTTCATTACCATAAACAAATTGTAATGCATACCATTTTGTTTCCTCCGCGGATGAAGATGGTTACAGCTCTGGAGTTCCTGCATTCTTCAATGACGAGCATGCGGTCTTTAGTTGTCCCGAAGCAGATTTCCCGCACCAGGCCAGCGCTGCCCAATTTCTCTGGGGTCAGTTCGCAGAATCTGGGCACGATGCGGCCGCCGGTGGCGATGGCAATCAGCTGGATCAGAGAAATGAGTTCTTATGAGCACAAGATCAACAAGGACTTCCTCCAATAATTATAAAAGAACACAACTTGTAAACATATGCTGTAACATTGCATTATATCCCTGCTGTATATGGTTGAAATATCAATAAAGCCACTTGACTTATAGTATATCCACCATCAGAATCTGACTTACCTCAATCTCGGGGCCTCCGACCCAGCGCACAGCAGGCAGCTCGTTCTGCAGGAGGAGGTGGTTCGCCTCATCATCAAAGCCCCACTGGCAAATGGCGAGATTAGCACCGTTCTCCTTCACCTGGTGGCAGCGACAGTGAAATATCATTACATATATTTGTTGGTTAACTTTCCTTTAAGTACATCATAATCTCTCATTCTTTTTATTAAGACAAGAAGCCTGTGTGGTGCAAGTTAAATCAGTCAGCTATTTTGGCGTTCTTTAAAATGC
The DNA here is from genome assembly GCA_028570985.1 of Heterobranchus longifilis. Taxonomy (NCBI): domain Eukaryota; kingdom Metazoa; phylum Chordata; class Actinopteri; order Siluriformes; family Clariidae; genus Heterobranchus; species Heterobranchus longifilis. The sequence goes on along the minus strand of JAOVVB010000027.1, from coordinate 7,265,420 downwards.
TGTTACACAGTTGGGCCAAACAATTTTGTACACATGTAAGATGCGGTAGCTGTATTGCTGCAGGAACAGATTCAGTATTGCACTACATTATACCAGGCAATAGAGGTCTATGTGATTGTGCTTTAAAAAAACATGTGTAAACAATGCAACCTAGTATTAAAATTCACCAGAATCAAGTTCCTTGAGTTAATCAATTGATTATTGAGAAGAAAATTTATATAGCAAAATCAGCAATACAATTGGGCACCTAGGTATTGTGATAACATTGTATTGGCTGGTCCCTGGTGATTCCCATCCCTAAAATCTACGATAAAGATTTTTTATTGTAGTTTAGTATACTTGTTTAGGGCAAATAATCACTGCAGCTGTACTGTATATAAGGTTTTGATTTGTTACCTCTTTTCATCATCATATATTTTTACATTTATGTTTTTTTTATTTTTTATTATCAAGTATAAAGCGATGTGATACACCACTGGCCATTATTATATATATTTTTTACACTAATTAAAAACTGAACACTTTTTTTGTGATCCGACCTCAAAACTTTGCCATACAGGAACTCCACAACTTGCATTCAAAAATATTTAGTATTACATACATTATATAATATATCTATTTATTGATGAAATTAATAAATATTTTCCAGCTTTTTCACAAGAGATCACTGACCTGCTGAATCATTTCCTGAAATTTCTCCTTCTCATATTTCTGCAGAGCTTTATAGTCTTCCACAGAGGTCACATCCAGCTTGTGCTTGGTTTTAGGCTTGGGTGGCTCGAACGGGCATGTCAGGATGGCGATTTTTGTGTCCTTTAAGACCTGCAAATTAATTAAAAGACTCAGTTAAAGATTGAGTGGAACCGAGGCCTGGAGCTGTGTGAGGAATGAGCAGTATGTTCTTAGTATGAGGAGAAGGAGGCTGCTAGACAGCCAGTCATTTGCACATGAGAAAGTCTATTAGCATAAGGTCAGCAATACTGTACATTGTGTCTAAATCTCCTCAATCCAGTCATCAGATTATTCAAGTAGTTCTGTAAACTACACCAAATATCTGATATGACTGAAGGTTTGTGAAAACTTGACCATCAAAGTCACATGTGCTTAATAAACATTCCAAGTCAAATGAATGCATTATTTTAGATTTCAGATTTCCTAAAAATAAAAATTGTGACTGTATACCATCACAAGACAATCGAAAATCAAAACTGAAGAAGCTTCTTAAAATATAAATTAAACATGGATTTGCCTAATTTAAACAACCTTTTCAAAAGATGTTGTATCGTTTTGATTTACACACACCTTGGGCATTTGAGGATGGCTGAACTCCTTGTCCACGACAACACCTTTGATAAGCTGAGTGTCCTCCAGTTTACCTCCAACCTTCCCTTCCATCTTGATAAGCTCAAAGTCCACGTCCTTCCTCTCCATGTCTGCCACGGTGAGAATGGCATTCACGGCGATCTCTGCCATCTGTTTGTGGCATCGGTTAATTCTGAGAAACACCATAAAACAAATGATTCACACAAACGAAATGATTTGACCTCTCCATTAAACTTACAGTTTGCCTAAAGTAACTCAAATAAGCACCCTTTACAACTGTGATGAGCAGAAAGGCATTTCAGAATATACAACGCATCAAACCTTAAAGTGGCTGGGCTATAAAAGCACTACTCTGGGCTATAAAATCTTCAAGTTTCCACTTTGGGCAAGTCCGTGTCCATGCCTCAGATTCCTGCTCTTGGCTGATACAAAAGTGAAACCTGATGCCAACAACCATGCTACGGGTTAAGTCACAGAGATCACTTCATTTAGAGGTTTGACGTGAACCCCAACTGAACCCCTTAGCTCATCTGTAGGTGTAAAAGCTTGCACTGTGATGCTGACACATGACTGGCTGATAACTACACAAATATGCAGGCGTTACTAATAAAGTGGATAAGTGTATTAGAATACCTTTACTAAATTTCCCTAATATTCTAAAGATAACATTTTATTAGCTTGTGTAAAATATAAGTAAATGCATGCTTACACTTTGGACCCGAGTGTCGTCATGGCTGTCTGGATGAGCGGCTCGGTGTTGCTGGTGTCCACAGGGAAGCTGTCACTGATCTTATCCAGATGTTCGATGGCGATGCGTGCGGCTTGGTCGTAGCCATCAGAGATTCGGATGGGGTGGATCCCTCTGTCCAAGAGCTGTTCGGCCTGCTCGAGAAGAGCTCCGGCAAGGACTGAAGGAAACAGAGAGGTTTTAAGAATCTAATTAAGGAGAAAACATTTCTGTTTTGTTATCGAAAGGCAGACTAAACTGTACAGACTCATTTTAAAATGCCAAAATATTTAAAATGCGTTAACCATTATTTAATATCGTATGCAGTGGCTACTCAGACGATCATGCATGTATCCAAAATATTTATGTTCCCAAAAATATGTTAAAAATTACACTTAAAGCATACACTGATTAGCCACTCCCATAAGCAAATAAAAGTGCCAATGTTCTCATATTTTGTCTCCCTAGAAAATGACTGTGCTTAAAAAAAAAAACTAACTAACTAAAGATGTTATTATACGATAGGATAATTAGCTACTTAGCAGTTATAAGGCGCAAAATAAATGAATGGTGTTTCCTGTTCCTCTATCACAGAAGAGTACGACCAGCATTTTTACTTTTTACTCTTGATACGGACTTACAGCATCGTTTTGATTTATTTCGCTCTGCTTCAAGTGTTCTTGGTTCTGTAAACATGTCAGTCATTTGTGCAATCTAAATAACCTACCTAGTAAGAACTTTTACTATCGATTGGATTATAAAAACACGCAGCTTGTGCTGAAGTTACATCGAGATGAGCATTAAGGTGAAATATAACTACAAACAAAAATGAAAAAGTTGCAGTCCTTCTTTCCTTTTATGGTTGTGCATGTCTGCCAGGAAACTATCATGAATTATAAACGAACATTCAAGACACGACTTGTTCTGGAGACCAATTCTTCCACTTCTGATATTTTGTGGAAAAACATAATGGTACGCACCAAAACACAGGAAGCTCTTGACACATGTTCTTTTTACAGCTGTATTGAACTACCACAAAATATCCTAACAACTGACTATTTCAGGAATTTAACTCTGAAGGAGGGTCATTTTTACACTTCCATTTCTCCTTTAAGGGGTATTATGGGGGATAGAACACGGAACACATTTTGAAAGTTGTCACATGGCATTTTCCTGACAATGTTAAGGTTAAAATCCCTGTGACGTTACATGCCACAGTGATTGTTTCTTAATATGTTTTTATATCAATTTGCAAGAAATGCAGTGACAACATAAATATATGAGATGAAAGCATTAGAATTTGTTAAATAGGATAAAACTTACTTTCAGTAACAACACACAATAAGCTTTTTAAAATTAGCTAGTTTTGTCACATGTGCGAACCAGGCATACAAACATTTTGGAAATGATGTCATTCACAGCCTGTCACATGACTACAGTAGAATGTTCATTAGATGTCATTTAACGAGTTACAATCACGAATAAAGTTGAATAAAGAACTTTCCAAAACATTTCAAATTGTTCGTGACTCCTAGGTCCTTATGGGTTAAGCAACTATTAAAGGTGACTTTCCATGAAGATAATGTTCTCACTGAAACACTAGTCTGCTGGTGATGAAATCATCTGCTCACAAGTTTCCGAACTGGGCTTAGGAAGTACAGTTGAGCCTCACCCCTCTCCTAGAAATCCACCTTTTTCCCCCACAACCATATTAAACACCAGATTTTCAGCTTTTCTGTTTGGACGCGGTCTGTTTAAAGGTTTTTGCGTGTATGGACTTCTTGCAAGTAATAATTTTTTTTTAAATTAAATAAATAATTATTTAAAAAACAAAATCGATATAAGGCTGCAGTTAATTACAAGTGACATACAAATAGTCAGGTATGTACATTTTTGTCAATTTGTATGTTTTTAAACAATACTTGAGCTGCTAGATAAGTATTGGCAAACAGCATCTTAAGATCATTTGCACCGTTTGGGGTTAGACCAGTTTAACACAACTGAATACTAAATTTTACATTTAATATTTTCATGTAGGAGTTTAAAATCAGTCTCATGGTGCGCATCAAAATAATTACAATATGATTTTTTTTTTAATCAAATCGTGCAGCCCTATGCTAATCACAGCATCTATGTATCTACAAACTGCCATTTACAATCTCAGTCAACATGAATAGTTACGGATTTGGGAGAAATTGTTAGTGAGTGTTCTGTTAAGGGGTGCCTTAATAAGCGGCACAAACAAATGTTTTCTTCGAGTGTTTGTGTTTTGACCATAGACTGCTATCTTTATCAAGAGCATAAACGGAAATCTTGTATCTAAACGAAAAGTAAAGATTTTCTATTTCGATTCACATTAAACTACATGAAAATATACTATGGTACTATCAAAAGAAAAAAAAAGAAAAAAAAAAAGCACCAAGTTATTGCTATTAATTGACTTCCCTTAATAGAATAAGCAACAGCAGAGAGGTGTGAGCTGACTTTCACCACAATTCTTTCTTTATCATAAAATTAAATCACAATAAAATAAAATCGGCATAAAATTTTTTATAAAAATAACTCACAGCACTACAGGTACTACTGGACATTTACAAGCAAGTAAGGAATTGAAACAGGCGTCTCTCAAAACAAAGAGGAAATATGAACCGTAACTCACCAACTACAGCATGTGTTTAATGCAATATATTAATCTTAAAAATATATATATATACATATGCATTACCAGTCAAAAGTTCGGACACGCCTTCTAATTCAATGTTCTTTTCATATTTCTAGGTCTACACTGTAAAACAATACTGAAGGCATCCAAAATATGCAATAATATCCTTTGAAGAGTGGATATTGTCTTTAAATAACTTACTTTGGTTGTTGTTACTTTATTACCTAATGCCATATGTGCTATTTCATAGTTTTGAAAAAATTCTGTATTGTTCTAGAATGTATAAAATATTCATGCAAAATTGTGTCCAAACTTTTGACAGGTACTGTGTACATCTTTAAACCAAACCACCCTTTATGTTTTATGAGCTTGTGATGGTCCTCACCTACGACCCCAGTGGTGCCATCTCCGATCTCATCATCCTGAGACTTCGAGAGCTCAACCATGAGTTTGGCGATCTGGTGATCAACATCCATCATGCTGAGAATGGTAGCGCCGTCGTTGGTTACCGTCACCTCGCCGTCCTTATCCACCATCATCTTATCAAGCCCTGCAAAAATGCGAGTGTTAATCAAAGGGTTTCTAGGTGTCCACTTGTACACTGTTAACTGTGAAATATTTTTCATTCATTGATAGATTATTTCAAATCTCTCTCTGTCTCCGAGTGTGTTTGTAATTAACACAACGTGGGTGTATCAAAAGTCTAGTTTTGTAACACGCCAACAGATAGCGGCACAAGGCTGCAGGCACAGTCACAGGTACCACCGACCTTCATAAGTCAGTGTGCCAAAAGACATCGTCCTAGGTACATCGGGAGCTGTACATCTGGAGCTATCCTGACCACATGCACGACCATGTCTGCTATTTCATCATGGACAGCATGTTATAAACAGCAAACATGAAATTCTGTGTGAAACAGGGGGAAATCTGCCATAGAGACGTTGGACACAATTCAGCAAGTTTACAAGGATGCTGCACCAAGTCGTTTGATGTGTTTAGGGTGGCATGCACACTTCTCGAGTGGAAAGACATTACTGGAAGATGACGAGAGATCAGGAAGAGAAAATGTCGAAACCATCCGGCAACTTGTGCATGAGAATTGTCGGACAATTATTCAGAATGTTGCTGCTATTGTCAGTGTGTCACACAGAACATTCCAGACAATCCTCACGTGTGATTTGAACATGGGCTGTCAAGTTCTTTCCCAGGCTGCTGACCCAGGAGCATGAGGAACATCATGCAATGAAACTTGCATGTATGGGTACGACCCTGAGACAAAGCAACAGACTTTAGAGGAAGAGCCCATCATCCCCACAACCAAAAAAAGGCATGGCAGGTCAGCAGCACGACCAAGTGCAGGCTTGTTGTCTTTTTTGACATTCGCAGCATTGTGCATCCACACGTCGCCAAACCATCAATAGCAAATTCTAATGCTGAGGAATGACATACGGCCAAAGCAACCTTCTGTTCTGTGGTGTGCACTTTGATATCCCTTGTATACACATACACACAGAGGGGACCAATAAAGGAGTAATGGAATAAAGGAAAATGGCAGCAATGGATAGTGCAGTATTGTGTTTCCTCTAAAGATGTCAGTAGCCATGACTTTTTTGTGCCCATATTTTTCATATTGCAGTATGTATGCATTTGTGTGTGTGTGTGTGTAATTAACAGACATGAGACAGAAACCAGTAGAGAATTGTTTAAGATGTTGTGTCCTACCATTTGGGCCGAGTGAGGTCTTCAGGGTGTTGGCAACTGCTTTTGCAGCCATGATGTGTGACTAAAAAGAAAAAGGATGATGCAGTTAAACACATGATGTAACCACAAATCACCACTTTTATATGCACAGAAAAATAGAAATAATTGTATTTAGTTACCTAAAAACACACATCATTAAAGTTAAAATGAACTAATATATTGGAATCACAGAGAAAACAAAACTATTCGAGGATGACTAGACTCTGATCATTGTGAGGATCTGCAGGCTAAGCTCCACTACAGGGGAAATAAAAGGCAGCACATGCACATGGGCAGAGCAGCACGCTGCTAGCTAAGCTATGCTAACACCCAATAGCTACAAATGCTCATTAATACATCAAATAGGTCTCAAACTGACTAGTCATTTACCATTTACAAACTCTAACCAGTTTAAAACTAAAAGTCTACATGGACTATGAAACTTGTAGAACTTAAAAATACAGCTAACGGATCCAACCGGCTAATTAGGTAAAAAACGGCAAATCGTTGGCTGCATCCCAAAACGGAATTCAAGTACACACAAAGTGCACTAGATACGCTGCAGCCGTCATTATGTCACACTAAAGCAAGTGCACAAACCTAGCGCCCTATGTAGAGATTTGGTTTACGGCCGGTAGTTTCAGTACCTTAAGCGCATCAAGGCCACTCAGGCGAGACTTCTTATCTTGGTCTTTAATGATAATGAACGGCCGTCCATATTCATCGAAGGCCAGCGTTCCCAAAGTGGACATCGTGGACGGCAAAATACACACACAGCTAGCAGGAAATTGTCTTTATCTTTATTTTTAAAAGAATATATCCACCCAAATCTGTGTGTGCACCTCGCCGGCGCCTTCTGGAAGAATCTCGGGGCGGAGTGGAAGATACCATGTCCTTAAAGACAAAGAGGAAACAAGAACGAATAATTTCTTTCTTCGCTTTAACACACAAAGTAACAAAGCAGATTTAAAACCTTATAACAAGCACACAAAGTATTACCTAAACGTAGTCTACAGCGAATAATATATGAGTTATACACAAAAAAAGTTAATAAAACGATTTATGCAGATGGTTCGGTCTAATCTCGCGAGATCCGCACAAACTCTCGCGTCGACACGTGGTTTGCAATACAGCGTTAATGCCGTGTGTCCGCGGTGTATCGCCGTCATAAAGGTGTGACTGTGTTTAGTAATGTAAAGGTAAGATTGATTATTCGGTATCACCTGGCTCTGGTCATAATCATAGCACATGTGTGTGATTATTGTGTGTAGAGATATTTGCCGTTCTGTTTTTCGACCCGTATATTATTACAGAAGTGCTAAATTCAGGCTTTGATTTCATCAGAGGTGACCTGAATTGAGTTCAACTGTTAAGAAAGGTTTAAGCCGTGTTGTTAAATAAAAAATAAACTACTATTGTGGAGTACAGAATAGTTTCCGTTCGATGTTTACACGAACACGATATGTGAGGTTTTAACCTACATAAGCGATTCGTTTTGATGAATCTTTAGAGCCACTTTTTTAGCTCCAGGTATCTGAGTGCTAACAGCACTATCTATCTACAGCAACCAGTGTAAACATCTGTTCTACTGGTGACTATTTACTGTAACTATTTGTATGACGTCACATTCTTTTAATACTGTTACTGTTTGTATGACGTCAGATTCTTTTGATAGTGTTACTGTTTGTATGACGTCAGATTCTTTTGATACTGTCACTATTTGTATGACGTCAGATTCTTTTGATACTGTCACTATTTTTATGACGTCAGATTCTTTTGTTACTGACTGTTACTACCCCTGTTTGTGATGTCAAATCAACATGGCTGCTCAAAGCATCAGAAATAAACCAAGTACAACTTCTTACCTTTAAATAAATTTTACTGTACATGCAATTATTAGCTTAAGATTAATCAACATACACATACCTATATGTGCTTGATACACCTAAAACGATGACCATACAGTTGTTTTCAAAAAATATATATATCAAGTGTGAGTCAAAAAAAAAGAGAACTCTGTCTGTGGAGTTTGCATATTTAATTTTCATAAAGTTTGTAGTATTGTATTACAAAACCCAACTTATGTCTCTGGAAATGTGTATGTTCGTGAACATTTCTTCTTGTTTTAAAAACTTGTGGTATAGTTCCGCACGATGCAGGTAGAGAGTCCAAACCAAAATGGCGCACTAGCAGTGGCGGCTGGTGCAATTTATTATTTTTTGTTTTTTTTGGGGGGGAGGGGAGTGGGCGCAAACAAAATTAAAATGAAACTTAATAATCGCATGTAAATAGCCATAAGAAGTTCTGGAAAAGCACCGAGTGTAAGCTCGGCCGCGATCACTTGACTGCTGCTTAATTGGAAGATCAGGTCGATCTGGTCCAAACTCTTTAACCTTTTTTCTTTCTTCATCCGATCGCCTTGCGAAGGGCTGTTTTATCAAAGAAATTACAGAATTTTCTCTCTTATTTAGCTGGCTCCCACGTCAATCACTATTCAATACATTAACTAACAATCTGCTGACTGGTAATAAGACTCGTTGAGAGTGGTCCAATCACATGAGCCCAAATATTTAAAAACAATATTGATTCGCTAAGAACAAAAGTGGGAGGGTTCGGGGCGCACAGTGCTGCACCCCAAGGATAATTTGAAAAAATGCAATTAGAGCTCAGCCTCAAATCACGTGCTTTTCAAACATTTACGTGCCTACATAGACACTCGTTTGTCCGGCACCCCCCGAACACAAACGAACGTAATACAGTTGAGATTTTTTTTATTGTAAATAAAAAATATTAAGAAATACGGCAAAATATTGTGACTAAATGACTGTTTCATTATTAAAATAAATTATGTTAAATAATTACATGTTAAGTAGCATTCTTCTCTGCATAACTTTAAGGGGGCGGTGCCCCAGCGTCACTTATTGAGCGGCCGCCACTGCGCACTAGGTTGAAAAAATTGAAGAGCGTACTGTTATTAATTTCTTGCATTTGAAGGGAAATGCGAAGGAGATTCACAATGTACTGGTTGCGTGTTTGGTGAAAATGTTCCAGCATATGACACAGTTGTAAAGTGGCACCCAGTGACTTCTTTCTCTTCCATCACTTGAAGAAACCACTTCATGGCAGACCTTTAAAGACCACAAGGTGATTACTGAGGTGGAACTTTTCCTCGAGAGCCAAATCAAGGCTTCTTCAAAGACCAGCTCATCCATTGTTTAGAGAAGTGTGTCGCCTTAGGTGGAGAATATGTAGAAAAATACTGAGCTCACGACCAATGTTTGTTTTCATTACATTATTTTTTTCTTAGCGATAATAAATTTTTTATACAATAACAATTTTGTACAAAAAAGTAGCAATAACCCCCCTCGCAACATAATTCATGTTTTAGGCTGAGCTGTAAGCCAATGTGTGAATCCATCACTGTCTTCACTTGGCCTCATTTTCATAGGGCTGCTTTCAGGGGACCAAACAGGTGAACGTCGGATAAAGCAGGTCAGGACTATAGGGAGGATGCTTTAAGGCCTCAAAATGAAGTTTTTGCAGAGGGTCGACAGTGTGGACAGAAATGTGTGTACATGCATCGTCATGCAAGTTCAAAATGCCTTTGGATAGCAGTCCTCTGCGTTCAGTCCGATGTTTGCGCTTCAGCTCTTCCATAAGCATCTCACTGTAACAAGCACTGTTGGTTGTTAAAGTCACTATGAGAGGCAATCCCATATACTTGCTACTTCCTGTAATTGTCCATTCTGTCAGTGTGACAGGAGCAAACTGCATAAAATCGTGCAGGTCCAGATCAAGAGCTTCAGTTAATGTTCACATCAATCATTAGAATTTGAGAAAAATCCCAAATCTCTCCATCTTTGACCATAAGGATTAGCTGATCTAAGATTTCTAGACTGTTGCGAGAAAAAACACCAAGCGGCGGTTCTGTGTGTGGTGTGTTGTGTTGATGAATGATTTAGATGCAAGTCCAAGAAAAGGGGTTTGAGGAGCAGTAAATAAAGGCTTACCAAAACTGGACATTTCCTGTGTTTTTTCTTTAAAAAATTTTTTTTTAAATTAACTGGTACTTGACTCCCATGTGATTGGCTAATTTAATTATTGCATTAATGATTGAAGGTAAATTTAGGGTTTCTATTAAAGCGGACAGTAAGTCTGTATGTAATCCTTTTCATATTAAATATGCCAGGCACAATTTGAAAGATTTGGGCTCCCACTGGAGGGCTCTGCTGCAATCATTTTTGAGTAATAGCTTTTCACCTCCTTGCCAATTGTGACTGCAGTAATCTTCAGCCAGTACTGCTTCCGAAATATGCCCAAGATAAAAAGTAAGACTTGTGTACCGATCAGCCATAAGACATATGTCATGACATATTATTTAGCTTTTGCCTCCAAACCCCTGACCCTTTGAGGCATGGACTCCACTAGACCACGGACTGACCAGAATCCTTCTACAAGTCCTTTCCTTTCCTTTACAAGTCCTGTAAGCTGTGATGTGGGCCTTCATGTGTCAGACTTGTTTTTCCTGCACAACCCACAGATGATCGATGGGATTGAGTTCTGGAGAATTTGGAGGCCAATTCACCACCTCAAACTTGTTGTTGTGTCCCTCAAACCGTTCTCTAACACGTTTTGCCATGTGTCAGGTGCATTGTGCAGCCCCATTCGCATGATGTACTATGTGTTCTGACACTTTTCTACCAGAACCAGCATTTACCATTTCAGCACTATGAGCACTTTACTCTTCTGTTGGGTCAGACTACACAGGCGAGCCCTCACTCCCCATGTGCTTCACTGAGCTCGGCCGCCCATGACCCTGTTGCCGGTTTACTGTTTTTTTTTTTTCTTCTTTCTGTTTTTTTTCTGGGGCTTTTTTTTGGTTGGTCCTGATCACTGTAGACCAGGAAAATCCCACAAGTGCTGCAGTTGCTCTGATCCAGTTGTTTAGCCATCACAATTTGGCGTTTTTTGAAAGTCGCTCAAATCCTTACGCCTGCCCATTTAAAAAAAAAAAAAGAAAAAAAAGTTTCTGCTTCCATTTAAGGGACAAACTTGCTGCCTAATTTTTCCCACTTATTTCCAGGTTCCATTGTAATGTGATCGTGATTTACACAGTGAGATACAACTCATTTCGCACTGATTTCCCTAATTTAATTTTGATTCTGTAATTTTTCTTTTGCGACAATGACCATTTGTTAAAATTTGTTAATATAAATAAAATTGAATTCAATTGAATTATCAGTGTTATTCATGTCACCTCTCAGTGGTCATAATGTTACAGTTAATACATTGTGTACATGGTGTACTTCTCTTTATCTAAAAAGTACTTAGTAATTGTTGGTACAGCACTTCAAAATGGTGATCAGCGTTGCATTTCTCGGTCACAGGAAAAACTCCTGGAAAAGCAAGAAACATTAATTTTGTGCACTTCTGTGGGTGTAAATGCCTTTTTTGATGAGAAGAGTCAGTATGGGATTCGAATCAGTGCATGTCGCAGCATCAAACATGTCGTGATCAAAGTCACTGTGATCACTCGTTTTCTCACATTCTGATGTTTGATGTGAACATTACTTAAGCGCTTGATTTGTGTCTCCATGGGTACATGTGTTCCACCTCCACCACATGTTTGGATAAGTGGATAATTACATGAATGAGCAGGTTTCCAGATGTTCCTAATAAAGCATGTAATGAATAAGCAATAGCCACTATTAAATCAAAACTTAATAATGGTAAGGATTAGGGATGGGAATCACCAGTCATGTCCTAACACAATATTATCACTATACGCAGGTACTGATACGATTAAAATTGCAATTCTAATAAGTATCACGATTTTATAAATATCTTGATTTGATAACAAATTCTGGGAAAATTTTTATACAATTTTAAATCAATAAAAATTTTTATTAAATGGAGCATTCTTTGCTTATAATTTTTTTCCTCACTAAAAAACTCTGTACTTACTCACATAATTTTAATGATTATGGCTTACAGCTCATGAAAAACCAAAATTAAGTATCTTAAAAAAATTAGAATATTATTTTTATTTCGTTTAAACATCAAAATGTCAAGAAATAAAACACTTCAAAAATATCAGTCTGTGTGTAATGTATGTATATAATGAGTTTCACTTTTTTTATTGAATTACTGAAATGATACAACTTTTCGATGATATTCTAATTTATTGAGATGCACCTGGACCGCCATAATTATTATTTCTAAACAAACTTAGCAAATAATTCATTATTACCGCACAAGTACATCTCAAAACTAGACAATTCTGGTCGCTGGACAATCGACCGGTTCATCTCCGTTTTAAACGTAAAAATTGTTTTAAAAAAATGCATTTTGGAGATAGTGTGGCGATACGTGAATCGCCACACAAAAGAATTCCTGAATCGATTTTCTCTGTGACTAAAAGAGCTCATCAACCAGGAAGTCAGTGACCAGTAGGGGGGGTAGCGGTACATGTAGGTGAATTTATAAGGGTTTTGGTACAGGATGGTGCGCGTTGTCATCTGAGTGAATATGGTCTTCCGCCCAGTAATTGAATTAATGTTTTAATGCAATATTAAAAACTGTGTAATTGATGGTGCTGTTCATATTCTTCCAGATTCTAGTGCACCTAGCTGTAGATATGTTTTATTTTATTTTATTTTTTTCATGTTTGTATGTGCCTTTATGTATGTACCTACATTCTTATTATTTTAACTCTTGAAATGTACTTTCTTAATTCTTAACTGTTCTGGAAATCATGGCAAGTTTGCCATTGTTTAGTAGTTAAATTTGTAATTAATTAAAAGATGATACTGGACTGTACTAAAAATGTACCGAACCGTGACTTTAATCCTGAGGCACGTACCGAACCGTGACTTTAGTGACTAATGACCAAGTAGAAAGGTAGGGATGATAAAATGATCATGGTGCCACATTTTAGGTAGGCATACCTAAAATGATCCGCCACCTGTGCGAGTTAAAGGGTTATCCTTGTGCTATAACCTGTGGTCCAAAATGACAAGGTTCATGAGATGTTCCTTGCATTTGATCTTCTGTCCATAGTGTCCACGTTATCATGCCCCGTATGGGTTCATCATCTCGCTTCCTGGTACTGTACGGGTCGCAGAAAGGTCAAGCTCAGTCCATAGCCGAGCAGCTTGCCGATCAGGCCGCCGAGCACGGCTTTGAGGCAGAGATCCGCTGCTTGAGTGATGGGGACAAGGTAGGACATGCTGCCAGATTGAGTATACTGTGTAGCCCCTTTTAAACAACTTCGGATTCATCCCAGCGCAGAAAGCATGTCCTCAATAACAATGTGAAAGTGTCACGGTCGGGATAATGTTATAAACTGTAATAAAATTACCAGTCATTCATGATGTGACAAATGTACCATCAGCATGTAAGCTAATAAAGCCACAATTACATTTCTAAATCTCTCTCAGGCTCAGAGGTTGAGGTTGATTTGATCTTAACTTTTTCCTTTCACCTTCGCAGTATGACTTGGAGAAAGAACACAGCCCTGTGGTTTTTGTCGTTTCCACTACGGGATATGGTGAACCCCCAGACACGGCGCTGAAGTTTGTGAGGGGGATCAAGAAGAAATCTCTGGGGCGTGATCACTTCTCTCATCTGAACTATGCACTGTTAGGTAAACCGGTGTTGTGCTGATGATAAAGTAACACCTCAGCTGCCACAGAGTGAGAATAATTGTCTTTTTGTGTGTGTGTGTCTTTCAGCTTTAGGAGACACCAACTATACGGATTTCTGCAACTGTGGCAAAACCATCGATAGCCGTCTACAGGATCTGGGTGCAAATCATTTCTATGCAACTGGCCTTGCTGATGATGGTACAGGGTAGGGACCAGAGTTGTCAAATTATTTATTATAAACCTATAATTTGGTTCAGACTGAATAAGTTTCAGTGATGGATTCAATCAGTCGTTGATTCTTCTTCAGGCTGGAAGTAGTGGTGGACCCGTGGATCGACGGACTTTGGGACGCCCTTAAGACGAAATTTGCCAAAATGTCTACTTCTGATCTCATTAGTGACATTCCTCTGAGCAATGATCATCAATCAGTGGCTGTCCAGGAGAAACTCGAGTCGTCTATACAAAGCCTTGAGCTGCTGGATATCAGTGGCGCAGACGAAGGAAAATCCAAAGCGGAATCTGAAACCGAAAGCCAGGATGCAGAAACTCCTTTGGAGGCGTCTTTGAATCGATCCGTAGCTCCGCTTTCTCAGTCTTCGCTCAACGTCCCTGCACTTCCCCCATCTTTTCTAGAGGTTGTTTGGGGAGATGTGCCTAATGGAGAGGTGAGCTTTTTGAGTTTTAGTCCTAGAGTTTTAATAGAAAACCTCTTGGGAGCCGTAAGGCCTAATCATTGACGGTCTAATAGATAATTTGTTCATTCCTAAATTCCTGTTGTCCGCTCAACTCTCAAAATTAAACAGTGTGGACCGTTCGACATATCCCATATGCTGTGTATTAGCTAGGCTGAAGGGAAAAAAAGCGGATTGTGTGATTAATATTTTAAACGAAGGGAAAGCATTGGAGTGGCCATCACAAAGACCTGGCCTGAAGCCTTAGGCAAATTTCACACCAGGCATGATTGATTGGCACCATGCCCAGGTATGATTACTTTTCCCTCCGCTCTTCCCTGCTTGCCAGCTTTTTGCATTTTTTGGTGGCAGCATGCACTTGGTAGGATTGTGAGGTGCCAATAAACACAAAAAGAAGAAGATTCAACCGTTGCACTATGCTTAATTTTATTTGCAACCCTCTCGCATGCTTTTTTTTTTACGTTATTAGCCGTGGCTGATGGTTCAGAGGATGAGATCGCACACAAACTGTGCTCTCACAGAGATGTTGGAGGACACGGGCAGTGTTGATGGCATCGCATTCCAAACAGCTGTCCACTTCTGGGTGTAGATACGATTGGCTTGATGTATTTGAAGCGAGCCCTGCCAGAGGACGCCAGACCGGGGGCATGACGCGGAGTGTTCATATTACACAAATGTACCAAACTTTGGGCTCAAGCGTACTGGGATCCATGCCACGGTGTATGGTGTGAAAGCACACTTAGAACATGTTTTCCCTGAAAGGGACATGTACAAAAAGTAAAGTAAATGAAAGCGTAAAAATAAAATGACTTCTTATGGAAATAAAGTACAGGAGATACTACTGACTTAATTTAGGAAATGTACGTCCTTAATATAAAGAATAGGTAAATTTGATATAAATAAAAGGTAATACTAATATTAAAAAAATAAAAAAGTGTGTTAAAATTGTAATTATAATACAAAATGGCCAAAGAATCATTGATTACACTCCAATCAGACACAACTTTACCCAAAGACTGTTTTCCTCTGTAGGAGGAGGTTCACGTCATTGCGCAGGGCTTTCAAGAAGTACCGATTTCGCGAGCGTCCTGTTTAACTCGAGATGATGCTGTGAAACGTGTCATTATGCTGGAGCTCAACATCCAGGTATATCTGCCTTCCTTGCTCCTAAATGAACATACAAAAACATACAGAATCCTCCATTTCCACACTCCCGCGTTTGTTCTCGAACATGCAAATGAACTTGCTCTGGTTTCTCATCATCACTACAGGATGAAAAGATTTCTTATCAGCCAGGAGATGCGTTTGACCTCCTCTGTCCAAACAGAGAGACGGAAGTGGAGGATTTGCTGCACAGACTGGGGCTACATGACAAAAAGGATCATACTGTTCATCTGCAGCTGCTCCAAAACACCAAAAAGAAGGGTAACTAGTGGCGTGATGATAACGTGTGTGTCCATTACGTATATTATACTGTGTCAGAATTTATCGTTTCATGTAAGAGAAAAATTGTTCATGAAAATGCATCTACAGGAGCTCGAGTTCCTCCCTACATCCCAGAAAAGTGTACTCTCCACTATCTCCTGACCTGGTGCTTGGAGATAAGGAGTATACCCAAAAAGGTAATAGAACACTTTTTAGAAGTTTTCGAACACTTTACTTATTTTTGCACAAAACAATGTAACATACAATAACCCAGTGATTTGATAAATAATAAGAAAAATTATTCAGTTCCATGTGATTCAGTATGACTAGGGCTGCTCCGATCAGGGTTTTTGGAGCCGATCACTTGATAACCGATCACAGAAATCAGAATCGGCTGATGGCTATTGCAGATCAGTGGGGTGTGTTTGTGTGTATGTGTGTGTTATTGGGATCGGCCATTTAAAGAGTTCTCTTTATTGTGTTTTTTTGTTTATAACTATTCTAAACAGCAGTGAACAAATACATTTTAAACATTTATTTATTGGAAAGCAACACATTCCATTCTCTTACTATTTAATGTAGATTGTGAAAAAACTGAAACCAATAGAATAGCCCATGCTCAACAAAAAAAAAATCAAGGCTCTCGCACACTCCGAAGTGCTTATCTGAAATGCGACTGTGCTCCAGTACTCCCTTGTTGTAACCTGCAGCATGTGGAGCAAGGCTGCGTCAATGAATAACGTTTTTAAATACAAACACACATCAGTCACTTTGTATTTCACGAGACAATCATGGCTACTCGTTAGTAAGCAGCGAGGGTAGGTATTTCTTATTAATATCAGAATTTCTGCATTGTTACAAGACAGTCTATTCCTCTTATCATTCAGAATGTGTGCAGCCGTGCTTAATGTCGGCCCGCATGCACGGAGCGGTAAGGTAATCCCAGGTTGAGTGTGGTTCGACTTACAAGATATAGCCGCTGCCTTCGTGGACAACATTTCATGCTCAAATTATTCACGCTGTGTTGTTCCAAACGGGCAAATAAGGTTTGTCGTGTTAAAGCTTAGGGTGGCACGGCGGTGTAGTGGTTAGCACTGTCGCCTTGCACCTCCAGGGTCTGGGTTTGATTACCGGCCAGGTTTGATTCCCGCCTCCATGTGCAGGGAGTTTGCATGGTCTTCCCGTACTTGGTGGGTTTCCTCCGGGTACTCCGGTTTCCTCCCACAGTCCAAAGACATGCAGAGTAGGCTAGTCTGCATTCCTAAATTGCCCATAATTTGTGTACGTGTCTGCTCTGTGATGGATTGGTACCCTGTCCAGGGGGTACCCCGTCTCATGGCCTAAGTCTCCTGGATAGGCTCCAGGTCCCCGCGACTCTGTATACAGGATTGGGTGAGTGAGTGAGTGAGTGAGTGAGTGAGAGCACGCCTGCCCACGCCATGCTTCCTTCACATGGATAAAGTACAAATCTAATTTAATGGTTTGAGAAAATTCACATGATTTAGAGCCATTTGAGTGTAACACAATATGATCCACTTAAGAAAACATAACTTTTAGGAGTTGGAGGCCAAACGCCCTGGACTGGATCTGGCTGGCACAATGGCCACGCCTACTTCACTGGGATAATGGATAAAAAACACATTCAAATGCCAATTTAGTGCAATATAAAATTTTACGATTTCTGTTGAGTTAAAGGATTTAAAAGCGCAAATATATTATTTACATTTTTAAAAATGTTTGCAATGCAAATGGGAGGTCATCCCCCCCCCCATTTATTGGGAATGATCCCTCAGTGGGACTGTTTTTGTTATATCTCATGCTCTTATGTTAACCTTACATTTTCTAAGCTGTCACAAATGGATATTTAGCCATCTTCTTTGCTTTACTGATTTAGACTGATAGCCTTATCAGATCAGTGTTAAGTGTGTATGTGTTTGTTCCAGGCTTTTTTGCGATCTCTCGTGGACTGCACGCAGAAAACCCTGCAGAAGAGACGGCTACAGGAGTTGTGTAGCCGCGAGGGAGCTGCGGATTATGACCGGTTTGTGAGAAACGCCAACGTGTGTATACTGGACTTCCTGCGCTCTTTCCCATCCTGCACACCTCCTCTTAGCCTCCTCATCGGTCAGTTAAAGCATCATCACTGGTTTTTAAGAGTCGTCTCATGTGGGGATTTAGATTGCGTCTGCTTATCTGTCAATCAGTAAATGTTATCAGCAGCTTAAGAGCAAAGGGCAGTGGAGGCTTAGTCTGTTAAAGCACTTGGTTACTGACCTGGAGATTGTGGGTTCTTAGCTTAGCTTAACTGAAGCGTCTTAAATTATTATAAATAAAAACTATCTAAAAAAATAACATTCTTGCGATATCATTCGCGCCACTGCTTTAACTTAGAACTGGAGAACTTTTTGCTTTTGCACAGCTATAGAATGACACCACGAGAATCCTGCGTAATATCAACCTTCTGAGGATCTAGACTTCCTGATGGAACATAATTGTCCTCACTTTCTCCTGTCCCTGTCCTTATAAACTAACTTTCGGCCGCTCCCATCGAGGGGTCGCTGCGGGCCATCCATTCTGCACAAAACTCGGCATGCCGGATTCCTCTTTTTGGCACAAATTTCTTTTCCCTCTAATCGGCATTGCATACAGTGGATGGGTGGTACGGGGTGTGGCAACCCACCGACAGCGTGGCTCGAATCCGGATCTTCAGATCCCCAAACCAACAGCCTAGAGCCTTAGTCGCCTGAGCCACCACTCCCTGTTCGGTCCCTATAATGTCCCTAATTTCTAAGGTTATTGAGTTCTTCCCAAGTTGTTTTTCAAGTGATTAAAAACATTGGAACAAGTGCTTCCTGTTCCCCAGATGTTAGATTTACTGTCCCTTTCATGAGGGACAGTAAATCCCCTTATGGGTTGCCAGCATGTGTCGGTTAATCTCGCACACCCACATGTAGACAAGTCAATGTAACATCAAAAAGCATGTCTATTGGTTTGATAAAGAAGGTTTGGACTCTTTGATGATTCACTAGGTGGCAGTAAAATCACACGAAATCTAACTGGCCCTCTCACTTCAGTTAAATCTCCACGACTCGAGAGTAAATATATAACACTGAGAAACAAATAATTAAAATCATTCAGAAGGAATAAGAAATATGATGTGTAAATAGCCATTATTGTTAAATATACATGTATTGGAGTGCATCCTGGATGGGAAACCGGGGCACAGACAAAAACAACCACCATATTCCCACATTTATTGACACTTACTTACTGTATAAGCATATTACTAATCATCCTGCTTAGTATGCTCAGTATGGAATCGTGGACCCTGGAGCTGTGAGGCAGCGATGCTCTGTATCACTGTTGCACCATATACAAGTACAGCGCAGTGAAATGATTGTCTTCACAATCCATAGCTTGTTAGGAGGCGGGGGTCAGAACGCATGATCAGTCCTGACCGTATAGTGTTCCTACAGTAGATAAAGTTAAATGACTTAAGGGCCTAACAGTAGCAGCTTGACAGTACTGAGAACTGACCTCTTGACCTCGACCTGATCAGTAGCCCAAAGCCTTAACAACATGTTAAACACAAGCAGAAGTCTAGCCTTAGGCTCAACTCGCAGTAGAAAGCAGAGCAGCCCAGATATGACAGTTGCTTGAAAAATCCAAAGACGAGTCGCCTTATTCAGGCAGAATGTCTGAATTCATTCAGGTAGAGGAAGGTTATAGCCACTACTTGTCCAAATTGATTGAATTTCTGAAGTGCTTTTCATCAATATATATGTGTAATATCCACATGGAGATTCAGTTCCTTGATGAACAAACCATGGGTGTAAGATGGCATGAGGAAGAAAAATATCCAGATCCGTAGAGAAACCGTCCCACATTTAATCACTTTTATAGTCGATACAAGGCACAAAGTTAGGCTCAAAGCGGACTGAAAGCGGAATTGTGTGTTGGACATGATTTTTCAAGGCTCCGAGTTCAATGCCTACGATAATGCGAAATGCCCTTCATGACATTTTTTTATATGTCAGCATCTGTAACCTTATGTCCTCTTCTTTATTACAGAGCATTTACCGAAGCTGCAGCCGAGAGCGTACTCAGCCGCGAGGTAAGAAACTCGTTGCCGAGCACGTAGGTGACCATAATCAACTGTATTATTTACCACGGCATTCACAGCCGTGCGCTCCATTCGACGAGGCAAGCCTGCCTTAGTAGGCGGTAGCTCTATGGCTTAGAGACAGTGGTACTGAAGAAAAGACAGGAGTTGGAGTTGGAGATAGGAGAGATGAAGATGTTGAGGTTCTCTTTGGGAGGATGGATAGGATCAAGAATGAGTTCATCAGAGGGACAAACCCATGTTAGATGTTTTGGAGATAAAGTCAGAGAGGCCAGATTGAGGTGGTTTGGACATGTTCAGAGGAGAGACTGTGAATATATCGGTAGAAGGATGCTGAGGTTGGAACTGCCAGGCAGGAGGTCTAGAGGAAGACCACAGAGGAGATTTATGGATGCAGTGAGAGAGGACATGAAGTTAGTTGGTGTGAGAGAAGAAGATGCAGAGGAGAGGGTTAGATGGAGGCAGATGATTCGCTGTGGCGACCCCTAAAAGGGAACAGCCGAAAGACAAAGAAGAAGAAGGTGGTCTTTGAAGTATGCTTGGGGTCATTGTCCTTTTGGAAGGTCTAGTGACACCGAACGGTCAGCTTCCTCACAGATGACTTGACGTTTTCTTCAAGGATACATACATGATTGAATCCATCTTGCCCTCTGCATGCTGCAGGTTTCCAGTTTCACAGGCAGCAAAGCAGCACCAAGTTTTGTTTTATCATTCCATTGAACAGACTTTTTATTATGTTTTTTAGCATATTGGAACCGACATTTCATCTTGGGGTGACCTTCAGTGTTCAGTATGCGCCTTACTATATAGTGCAGAATGAAACTCTGCATTCAGGGGGTTGAATTGTTCTGAGACTGCAGAATCATTAAAAAGAGCCATTTGTGTTGAATTTGAAGAAATCACGTGATTTATTAGTTGTGTTGAGCTTTGAAATTGCTCTTTTTCACTGATTCATTACAAACAGCTGCAAGTTAGTAATTCCAGCCAAAAATCCTAATTTTCAACGAGGGTCAAATAATTTCTGTGCAATATTCACTGAAGAAACACTTCCAAAAGAGATTTAACTGAGAAAATAAGTTTGTATGTAATTTCTTTATAGTTAAATGAAGAAAACAACACGAGTAAACAACCAAAAAAAAAAAAAAAATTTTCTAATTAAACTCATGAATTCAAAAATAACAAACATTTTGGGAAATTCTTATTGTTAATGCTATTTTAAAATATCATGAATTTGGCTCATAAACCGTTTTCAATGTAACAAAAAGTTAAGGAAAGGACATTTGTGAGAATAATACAATACTTGTTCCAGTCAAACTGGGACTTTTGATGAAATCTTTTGTTGGTTTAAAACTGTTTGACATTAAGAAGACTTCAAGCACAGTACAGTGATGAGGCTCAGATGTGCCACAGTAAAACATCTGAACGGTGCAAACATTTTAAAGAAGCCCGTATATCCATATATGACGATCCCGGCCCGCTCTAGTCACAAGAACACTCGAAGTGTATTGTAAAACGCCTCATCTTAGAAAATCGGCACAAAACTTGTCACCAACTCTCAGAGGAGACGCATTTGTCTGTGTCAACTGTATACACTCAATCATTCCCCAACACCACTTGCACATTACAGGAACTCGTCTGGGAGTTATTGCCACATCTGCCGTACTCTAGTCCTGACATCACTCTAAGCCATTTCCACATGTTATTAATGCTATTAAAGGAGTTCCTGTGAGGCCTGTGTTTCAGACATGAAGCAGGCAGTCCGATTATGGCTCTAGCGTACTGAGAAAACTTTCACTTTTAATGGTATGTAAGCACTAGTGAAACACTGGGATAAGTGCATTAGTGTTGCAGTTTGAATTCTATAGTGGAAGAAAGTGAGTCGGAGTAATGGGACATTAGAGCCGAAAAATCAGAGCAGCGGGGTTGGTATTGCAGTTGCTTTATCGCACCATTGTGGCAAAAAGACAGTTTAGCCAAAAGGCAAAGCTCTCAATCCTAGCCTCACCTACGGTCATGGGCGAAAGGACAAGATCATGAATACGAACGGCCGAAATGGGTTTCCTCAAAAGCGTATCTGGCTTTTCTCTTAGAGATGGGATAAGAAGCTCAGTCATCTGTGGAAAGGGGTCTGTTGAGGTGGTTTGGGCATCTAGTAAGGATGTCACCAGGAGGTGTTCTTGGTACATTCAGCTTGGAGGAGGCCACAGGGCAGACCAAGGACTAGGTGGAGAGACTATATCTCCACACTGGCCTGGGAATGCCTCGGGATCCCCCAGTCAGAGTTAGCTGAGATGATTGGGGAAAGGGAAGTTTAGAATAGATGCTGTTTTTTTTTATATGTTATATGTCTCTTATAACTGTAAGTCTATTATTCTGAACAATAACACCCCTCATACATGTCATAAGGTGTTGGTGATGTTGACAGAACATAAAGTCATCCACACAGCAGCTACAGTACATTTTAGATAATGTGTTAAAAAACCTGCCTAATAAAATTGTTTGAGTTTGTAACATTTCATACAAATTGACCAAAATTACCTACCAAGTCTGGCCTTCAGTTTTTTTTGTTTTCCTAGATTGAATGCATTTCATAAATACTTTTTTTGCACCATGCCCATAGTCTTTGGATAAAGTTTTCTCTCTTTCCGTAAAATCAGCCTTTACCAAGGCTGAGGCAAAAAAGTCTTTTACAGAAAATCTGGAACAGGCGCGTACTGAATTGGAAGAGAAGGTCAGTCCACTTCATCACTTTTTGTTCAGTTCGATGGAGTTCAAAATAACTTTTTTAAATCAACTTTAGCTTATGAATTTTTGTGTGTAATGCAGTCTATTCATTGGCAATAAATGCAATCCCAGTACTGTCATAACATTTGTAGTTTCGACAGCATGGGCATTAGTAGTACATGCTCAGGATCCATTTGTAGTTATTTTACCACAGTTTCTGCAAAGTGTACCCAGGGGTCCTGTTACTCCTGCATGTGCACGATCTGTATCCTCCTGTACAATATTTGCATGTTTAATCTTAGTACCTGATTGGATTGGAAAATAATTCACATTTCATTCACTTTCAGACATGTTTCAGATCTCAGCTTCCTTAATGAACCTAAAAAAAAAGGCTATAACTGAAAAAAAAGGAAATAATTTCCCTTAAAAAATTTTCCTTTAAAAAAGAAAATTATTACTCTGTAAAAATTGTAATTATTAAAGTGGTGTTGCTGTATAATCTGAAAAGATCATGAACTTATGAGTAGTGACAACAATATCTCTACTATGAACCAGTACAAAAATTTAACCACCAAGTCAACTGCATGTTAATCTTATAAATATTACTTAAAACATATTATTGAATTTCAGCCAACATTCATTACGATACTGAAATGCTCTCATTACATAGTCAAGCCTCACTAATCAGTCGCATTACTGCTAAGCAGTGATCAGAGCAGGTTCAGCAGGATTCTAGTTTATTTCTCACCTCCATGTACAGTATCTTGGTAAGAGGGGTGATTTATTTTATGACTGAAACTGTTCATCTATTTGGAGAGCTTCATTAAAGATGAGGACGATCGATGGGATGCTGCAGAGGAAAATCAATCGCTTGTTTCCGCCGGATTACATTAGTCGGGGTTAAACCTTCAGAGAACCTGGGTTGCTCTCTTGTCGCCATGACAGACATGTGTTCTACACGAGGGTTTGTTTTGTACTGTAACTGTGGCACGAATTATATAAATGATAAAATAGAAGTGTCTAATGCGCCATAATTGGTTTGAATAATGCAACAGAACTTCTACTTTATTGTTGGTCAAATTTCTTATCTTAATGCTTTCCACAGGCTCTTTCACAAGAAGCAGTACGACAAGCAGGCTAAAAAAAAAGCTAAAAAATGTTTACCATAGATGGCAATTAGTGGGCGTTTCCTCATGCAAATGTATCTGGCCATGCAAAAGTAGAGCAAGTTCAAATGAAATGGATTTTTTATGTGTTCATTTATTGCCACTGTGCATGCTTTATTTCAAGTTTATTTAAATGTATTAATAATAAATTAGCTTGGTAGATTTTATACATTCAACTCAATTTTTCACTCAACTTTTATTTTAAACTTCAAAATGTATTTTCATGTATCAGTACATATTTAAAACTTCACTCGAGAAATTAAATATCTCGCAACTTTGGGGTCAAGGGTGTGTGAGTGTGTCGAGTTTGCATGCAGGTGGATTGTGGGTTTCCTCTGGGTACAGTACTTTGGTTTTCTTTAAATTGTAGTGTTCGAGTGTGCATGTGCTTGTGTGCCCTACGATGGATTGGCACCCCATCCACTGCCCTGAGTCCCCTGGGATAGGCTCTAGGCCTCCCGTGACCTTGTACAGCAGGCATCACTACATGGTGGACCGTGGTCCGGATTCGAACAGAGTGACCGTTCTATCTGGATCCGGATGCTTTTCTGATCAATGAGAATAATTAAAATGCCGGTAATCTAGTGCTTTTCCTTTGAGGTAGGAGTGGCTATAGGCGTCACTCAGCAGAGCTGATTAATGCTATTTACTGTGTATAAACAGAGTATGTGGATGAAATTGTGGGAAAAAAATTACACAGCATGGTCTACTCCAACAAAAGGAAAGTACACCATGAAAACGGAACCTTCAAAGATGAACAGACCGATCAGTATATGTTTATTCTTCCTGCGGGAAGTTTAAAACCAGTTTGTCTCATACGCTCCGAAACTGTGGCGATAATAAAAATCTGTAATGTGAAGCGCCGGTACGAGATAAACCACAAGTCGTTTCAGCAAACGTATCCACAGCAGTCTGATGTAAGGGCGTGTAAAATACCAAACTGAGAGCCCGGTGTGACGGAGCAAGCAGAGATCTTTTGCATTCATTTAGAGCCCAGCAGCGTGCAAATAAATATTCACAAAAAACTGATTAAAGATTGCTGTTTGTGTTCCATAAAAGTGCAAGGAAATATACATGGCCATCAAAGTTTAAACTTTCCACATGTTTACCGTACTTACTGAAAAGTGACAATAAATATAATAAATAATAAATAATACTGAAATGGTATGGAAATTTTAAATTGATTAGTTTTATAAACTAACAGTAACTGCATATATACAGTAGAGATCTGAATCCTAACACAAACATGAAATTAGGACCTCAGCTCAAAGAAAGTTTTATTGACCGGACCTTCTTGAATTTTAATTTAGTACGCCTGCTGTACAGAATAAGATAGAGAATGAATAAATGAATGAATGAATGAATGAATGAATGGTCATGTTCAGGACCTGGGTACTCATTCTCCATACACTTTAGCTAATCCATACATTTAAAATGCTTGCATTTGATAAACATTACTTGTTTTAATGTTGGTTTACACTATTGTTTTATGTTTATCCATGCGAGCAAGTTTGTAGTTTATAAATGGACTTGTGTACTACAAATAAATGACAAGTGTTTATATAAAATGTAAGATAATGCCTTTGTGACTACGATCATTATATACAACACTGATGTTTTGAGGTCAGACAGATACGTCTCCAAGTTCAACATCTTCCTTGTTTCAGTAGAAAAGTTATGTAAGGGCATCGAGTAGATTCCACTATTATTTTCAGAGTGCATTTTTTTCCCCCTCTTCGAATTATGGGAGCAATTACCTAAAGAGCTCTTTCACACTCGACTGACCTGATTAAAAAAACAAACAACAAAAACACTGCAGTATGCTTCTTGACAATCATTGCTCCAGAAACAAATCGACCTCCAAAGAAAATGATAGGATTCAGAGTTGCACACACCATTGGCATTGCTTCAGTGTTTAATATTAAAACTGCTGCCCCTGCTAAGCTCAATAATTATAACAATCTAAACAAGGTGTGTTGATTAACCAAGTGGAATGTCAGAATTGCGTGTGATGTAAAGGCTCGACTCGAGTCTGAAATGAAGCTGCAGCCCAGTTTGATCAAGAGGCAACAACAAGAACTGAAAAAGAAGAAAGAGGACTTGTTGGAGCAACAGAATGGGCTCAGACGGGAAATGGTGCGTACAGAGTTATTACTGTAGTTATTTCAGTTTCTTGCCAATATGAAATCGTGAAACAGGAGAGGAATGTGGAAAGGAGGCAGTTGGGAAAACAAATACAGGCAGAGGTAAAATAACGAAGATCCCAAATGAGCAATGTTCTCAAATCGACATTTTAATGATGGAGGAAAATTGCGATGGAATTCAAATGTTTTGTACACTTAAGAACTCTTTCTGAGGGTTTTAGGATGGTATGAATGCTGTGTTCATTTTGTAGACTATAAATATTCATGAATGGTCAGGAATGAAACATTAGTAAACATGCTGTTATAGAAAACTAATAATCCTCAGTGGGGTTGTGTGACGTGAGCAGGCATGAAACAGGGTTACTCTTACTGTGCCTAATTTCACTTATACAGTACCACACCAAATGTGAATGAAATATTTTTTACCTCACCTGCCTCTGTCTTTTTTGTCTCTGAAGTTCATAAGACAAAAGAAAAATGCAATAGTGGAACACTTTCCAGGAATCAGACACCGTGTTTAAATATTCACTGTTATGGGAGCCAGACGTGCTCAATACATTTAAATCCGTGTGATGTAGAATAAATTAGAGGGCATGGGTGAGGTGGACAAACATGTAAAGTACATAAAATGGACACTTTTAAAAAATAAATATTAATATTTAAAGGGATTCTATACTTGTGTACATGAATACTCTCTCTCTCTCTCTCTCTCACTCACACACACACACACAAACTTAGCCATTAAAAATTAGCCATTAAAATATTTGGTTACATTTAAATGTGTTTTTAATATTAAATATTGCATATGTAATTTAAATACTGCATATTGCATATTTTTAGTATTTATATGTAAATGTTTCAAGCATATTTCAGAACTAATAATATTTTTCTTTTTAGATACTTTCTAAATATTTATTATTACTTACAATTTTTTTAGGATCATTTCTATTTATTTATTTTGTAATCCTACTTTATCTGAATAGTCGTTATTATTTTTTGAATTATGTAAACATATGTATGCATGGTTATTTACATATTATTATTATTATTATTATGTAGTTTGTTTATTTGTATTACATAATTATTTAGTTTTTATATGAATACATCAATACATAAACTGTAATAGCAGACCTAAACCACTAGAGGTCAAACTTTGACCAGATTTACAACAATTTTTTTCCCCCTGATTTGTTTAGCCAAGCCAAGTATACTTAAAAAAAATTATTTATATATATATAATGCTTTCTTTTCTGTTTGTCCCTGTTGTTAAACCCATAGGAGCGAATAAACAGAGGCAGCAGAGGAGAGAGTGAAGTTTATGAAAGCGATCAGAACCTTCAACAGCGACTATAACCTTCGACAAAGAGGGATGTCGTGTTCGAGAGTCAGACCAGAGCTAAAATACAGAGTCCCAAGGAGGAAGCTGAGGCACTAACCACAGGTAGATCGATCCACGTCCTTACGGAGTTTACAGCTCAGCTTCTGCTAATTGAACTCGTTTTGAGTCAGCAAGAAGTAAATGTCCAGTTCCAGGGTTACAGACCTGACTTCTGAACTCGTATTGAACTGTCTGCTCACACTCGGTATACTGCACCGGGTCATGTGACCCTCCACAGAGCTTTAGATGTTTAGAAGTCAGATACTCATTTACACTTTATAGGCCGTGCTGAATCCTCAATTCTGATTAGTCAGAACGTCTTGGCTTATATAGAAGGATAGTTAAAGGTCAGAGCTTCAAACAGTTTATCATGTTTAAACATGCAGTACTGTGTTCATGTTTAAAAATGCAGTCTCTTTATATACCTAGAGATCGAGAGGATGAAGCAAGAAATCCCCCAGCTGATCGCTTTGGGGGCAGAGCAGGAGTCTCTAACAGCAGAGCTCCAGGGGCTACGCTCACACTTAGCAGGTGAAGAAGAAACCAGGATACTGTGTAAACCACCGCATTACTTTTTAACGTTCTGACTAAAACTTGATTCGATGTTGCACTTGTGTACAGATTTGGAGAGGGAGCTTGAGGAGGCTTTGGCTCTCACAGTGTCCCTGAAGGCTGAAAGGCAAGCAGCCATTTAGAAACCTCAGACAGACAGCACCTGCCTCGGGTAGGAAAATGCAAAAGCCAGTGTAAGCGCTGGAGTGTACTGAAAAGCAACAGTCGATACATCAAAAACCCATCAGAGTGTAGATGCCACTTATTTACCTTGGACAGTTTTCCTTTTGACCCCATCGTTCATGTCCATATGCATTTTTTTTTTTCCTTTCAGTAAGCGCATAAATAGTACAATACCAGGCCCATCCATTTAATTAAGCCTTTGATATTAGCCATGTTTTCTGATGCAGAGTCAGGCAAATGGACAACCCCCTCCCCTCCTCGCTTTACAACAATGTCTGGTTGGTATATCATGTCCTCCTAGCAGGATAGGAATCAATAGGTAGCGTGTCTCTGGCAGGAAGCTTCCCTCCCGCAGCTGTGTAAATCATACGTACAACCATCGATGTTCGCACAAATTTCTCTCATTACCATCAAGCCAGATTAGAGCCCTGTGATGGGCTGAAGATGCAGCTGGTGCAACTGTTCCTCTTCAGCGTAATCATAAATCACTCTCCAATGGCTGTTGCTGCATGCACCGGCTATCGATTGTGTGAAATCAAATGCTGATGAAAAAGACTTGGGTTGAATGAAAATGATTGCGTTCGGATCAGGAGGAATAGACTACTTTAACATCAATCGTATTTGTTATATCTGAGTGAACGCAAAAGAGCAATACTTGTCCTGCTGGGACGCATCCTAGCGGAAACCCTTATGTATGATGATGATGATGATGATGTCATCGAATAGTGGGAGAAGGTTGCGATATCACTTTGTTAAAGTGAGGTTGGGATAACTTTCAAATGAATGATCACAAAGTAACATTTCAAATCCAACTGCGAAACATTTGTTCATTACCGTTCAGGAATCCTGATCGGAGAAACGATGCCGATGAACTTGATGACACAACGGCTTCCAGGGCTGCGATCCATACAGACTGTTCATATGACAATTTGCATGGATGAACGGACTGTGGCGAGGGTTACATGTGTGCTCTCGTTATTGAACGCAGCCTCGTGTCTGTTATATAAAAAGCAATCAGGTGTCTCTTGTAGAGATGAGGATTTTTTTTTTATTCTTTTGTATGGCAATTCATTTGCATTTAAGGTAGTGATCTCATCGTAGTTCCTTTATTATCATAAGGGTAGATAACTATTAGAAAAAATAAACATACAGTAATATCAGATATTAAATCTTGATACTATCTTGAGAATCGCAATACAGATCGAACCAGCACTTAGGTATCGTGATAATGTTGTGTCAGGTGGTCCCCGGTGATTCTCATCCCTAGTGCCTTGAGTTTTGTGGTGTTATATCTGTTTCAATGAATCAGTTCGGGACCGATGGAGAATAATCCTAATTTCGGAAAATCCTCAACAAAGTTTACAGTCCAATACTGTGGAAAACAGCTCTGAGACAAAATGGCGCCTGGGATTCCTCTCGCAATTTAAAGGCACAAAGACAACACGGTTAAATTTCACTCCAAGATTCATTTCTTTAGCCACGATGAAAAATTACGGTTTTTAATCACACGATGGCAGTGTGGGGAAATGGGACAGAGATTTAGTCAAGTGGATTGGTATGCTTTACATTGTATATTCGTGTCAAAGGCATATAAGACTCACTTTGTCGGACTTAAGAACAAATCAGACTTATGAATGTGCTCCCAGAACAGAACTTGTCAGGGACTACCTGTATTAAATAACATTCGAAGGTGAAAAATCAGTGACTGATAATCTTCACGACTTAAGAAAGTCACATCCTACATACTGTAACTTTGCTTATTAAATAGGACTACTAGAGATGCACATGTACTAAAACTATGATTTAATAATAATCTTACAGCTGTTTGAATTATTTTCAGGCTTGTGTTTTATTCTTTCTGAAAGCTAAACTAATATGTAACATGACACTGTGGCATCATTTGACATTTTTTAAATCCTTCTGTGTGTGTGTGTGTGTGTGTGTGTGTGTGTGTGTGTGTGTGTGTGTGTGTGTTTTAAACAAACACGGCAACACATTTCCCTTAAACGTAACCTGTAACCCTTTGAGTGGATTTAAGTATCGCACAACATGCAGAACAACTGAAATGTGTGTTATGTTAGCGTATGTTAACGCTGTCTGTAGTAAAAAAGTCGGGTTATTTTTAAAGAATATGACCTTCTGTACATCATCAGCTGTCAGTCTGGTTCTATTTTCATCTACAATATGTGACATTGAGCTTAACGGTATTTCACGGTCCACACTACTGCATGGTGCTGAAAGGTTTCCGCGTGACATTTGGGCCAGAGGGGGAACCGTGCTTTGTTAAGCCCCCACAGTGGTATATCTGTCTCTAATTGAATGGCAGCACCCACTGGTGCTCTGCTTAGTAATGCTGGTGATTGCTTTCATACTGTCTTAATAAACACACCGTCTTCTATAGAGAGACTATATCGTGTAGTATGTACTGTAAGTTTGCACATCTTAATGAAGTCTTTTTATTCAGGCAGTCATTGATTGTGATGGTTTTGCATCTGAGTACGAAAATACTTATTTATTGTTTGTTTGGCTCGGCCACTTACTTCCAGTGAAAGGAACTATTAATGCTTCAGCATACCTGGGACATTTTGGACTATTTCATACTCCCAACTTTGTGGGAACAGTTTGGGGACGGCCCCCTTCCTGTTCCAACATGAATGCACACCAGTCCACAAAGCAAGGTCCATGGACATGGATGAAGAACTTGACTGGTGTGGAAAAAGAACTGTCCTGACCCCAACCCAATAGAACACCTTTGGAATGAATTGGAGCAGAGACTGTGAGCCAGGCCTTCTCGTCCAACCTTAGTGATCAACTCACAAATGGAAGAATGGTCAAAAAACTTAAACCTCGTGGAAAGCCTTCTCAGAAAAAGTTGAAGCTGTTATTGCTGCAAATGATGGGTGGGGCCAACATCATATTAAAAATTTCTTAGAATTATTACTCAAGTCCATATGCATGTGAAGCTCCACGTGGTATAATCGGTATGGAAGATGAACAAAGAATATTTTAGGCAGAAAAAAAAAATCATATTTCGAAGACACATTTGGAATATTCTCTTGGGATCGAGGTTTCTTGTTTAAAGTCATCATACTGTCTTTTAGTCAGCGTTGACCCAAGTGCTTCAGACTTCCAAAAACACCCTTAAACCAATAGTATTTTGTAACAATGCAACGTTAATGTTGCCTCAATGTTTTTTACAACCAAAATGCTCTGCAGGGACACAACGGGCAGATGAGTGAACTTTTATGAAAGATAAAACGTCCTGGGGTGTCCTGCTCTTATTAATAATGACTCACAGGTTTTTATAAATGATAGTAATTAACAAAGTACAGTATATGATAAATGGCACTCTTAAACAAGCAAACAAATAAACACAAACAAACACCATGTAAAGTGATCTTGTTCGTTGTATTTTTTTTTCTTTTCTCTGCCTGCTTGGATTTTCTT
This sequence comes from Heterobranchus longifilis, assembly GCA_028570985.1. Classification (NCBI taxonomy): domain Eukaryota; kingdom Metazoa; phylum Chordata; class Actinopteri; order Siluriformes; family Clariidae; genus Heterobranchus; species Heterobranchus longifilis. The sequence goes on along the minus strand of JAOVVB010000027.1, from coordinate 7,233,488 downwards.
CTTACTTCTGCAGTTTACTCAAACCCTAATGGCAGGACTATCTTTGACAAACTATTTGTGTATATATGTGTGTGTGTGTGTGTGTGTGAAGACTGAAGAAAGAGCTGGAAGCACATAAGGACCTGGAGATGCTGCATGAAGCCCTGAAAGCGGAAATTCAGTTCCTGCGCTTGGTATTTGTAACAAATTTCTGTCACTGTAATAGTTTTTAACTTACTTTCATTAACTCATAATGACACATTAAATCCTCTTTGACACCCTGATGTGGATATTTAAGAAAGAAAAAATTGTGAACGTTGATTGCTGTTTAATCTGCTCACACAGCGGTGATGTTTCTCTCTCGGCAGAAATTGTCAGAGGAGGCGGCCGTGTGCTGAGGGTTTCTTGCTTTGTTTCAGCAGTTTGGTATCATTCAAGTTATGATGTTTATATGGAGAAGCTGTTCTGCTTTAAATCTTAATGGTTTGTTGAAGATTTATAGAATAATCTGCGAAGCCCTTTAGTGCAGTTTGTACTTTGTATTTGTTTGCGTCTTTGTTCTTGAAAAATAGAAAACAAAAGAAAATCAGACCACTCTGTAGTTTCTGTTATGAATTAGATTTTGTCCTGTAAATATATGAAATGCTGCCCTCTAGTGGGTGCAAGATAAAAATACAATATAATTAATGCTACTGTATTAGAAAGAGTTGGTTGTGTTTGTTGATGTATGGCAAAACAAAAAATAAACAATCTCTGTGATGCGTTGATTTCATAAGTGCATATTATTAGTTGTATTTATTTACAGGTAGCCATATTTAGTACGAGATACAATATGAGATTTCAGACACAGTGGATTCAATAAGAATTTTTTTGAATTTTTTTTTATTTAATTTAGCAGCTGCCATCTAGTGGCCAATAACAAACAGTACATTTAATAAATAAACACTAAACACCCAGCAACAGGGTATAAATGAGTTTATGCTGTACAGACAGACACACACTGTCTCTACACACATTCTTTTTGTCTCGATACACACTGTTTGTCTCGCAGTCTTGTCAATGATCAGTATGAAGATATCTTGATTATTTTTCTCGTATCTCTTTCTTTTATTATTACTTTATATTGTATACTGTATACAATGAAGAGGAACATGTTGGGTAAAACGTACTGCCAAGTTTATTATAATTTTGTAATTGTATGATTTTATGAATACTGGTTTTTAAGCACCTGTAAGTGCACTATTGCTCAAATGGTGGACTGTATTACAGTACGTCCACCTGCAGATATACTTTGAAACCCAGTAGAGCAGAAAAAAACAACAACTTTGAAAAGGAAAAAATAGGGAATGCATTAATGAAAAAAAAAAAAAATGACCAGAACACGTTTTGTTGCCATGTGAAGGTGACGTGAACTCCAGACAAACAAGTCTGCTGATTACAAAAATTATATGGAGACCAAAACACATTGTAATCATATTGTGTAAAAATATCTCTTTTACATATAACAATTTTCTGCTTTTCTTTGTCTGATTTTTTAAAATATTTATTTTCTTATGATGGTCTCTTCACAGGCTCATAAATAAGAGTTTATCAAGAAATTAACTTTTCAAATTCAAATCGATTAAGAGGAGGTTTCAAATCAAACTGAGACTTTTGATTGACAGCTCTGAAAGTAAAAACCAACTTTATTTCTCTATATAATCTCCTGCTACACTAATGCACTTATCCCAGTGTTTCACTAGTGCTTGGATAAGCATCAAGTCTGAAAGCTTTTTCTGTATGCCAGAGCCATGATTAGACTGTCTGCTTTACTGTCTGAATCGCTGGTCTCCCAGGAACTCCTTCAGTGGCTTGGAGCGTGGTCAGGACTATGGGGGATTTGGCTTTAAGTCCCAGCCGAGTTTATGTAATGTACAAGTGGTGTTGGTGAATGATTGTGTGAACAGTTCACACTGGCAGACACTCCTGTCTCTTCTGCAACTTGGCGACAAGTTATGTCTTTTTCTTTTTTTTTAAGGATTAGGTGTTCCACTTTTTCCGAATGCTCACAGGAATGTCTGCAATGGGCTTTAAAACCGAAAAAAAAAGCCTTTAAAACGTTTGCACCATTCAAATGTTTTTCTCCGGCTAAGAGTCTTATCATGCGCGAAGTCTTTTAATGTCAATCGCTTCTACGCCTTCATGCACCAGAAAAGTCCCGGTTCGTCTTGAACACCCATCATGAATTATACATGTATCTGTATAATAATAGTGACAGCAAGACCGGATCACGCCGTGTGCCTGATTTTTGGAGCTACCTTACTGCGTTCTCTCGTGGCACCATACTAACAAGAGCTTTAAACACACTCTGAGACACCCAGCGGGCAGATTATCTCCGAGGCCCTCCGAGACGCAGGATTGCTCTGTTTCTCTGTCGCTTGTGCGTAATTAATGGGCTGTAATCATGTAGAGGATGATGTGTCATGCTCTCGAAGAAACTCTCCACCCCTGCAATTAGAGCTATTATACTCATAGCAATCAAAGCTGCTTCTATAAACACTGGTGTCTCGCAAATATTTACCCGCTTGTTGTTAATCATGTAATTGGGGCAAGACATCCATCTGTGTCTTTGAATCGCACAAATTACAAGGCGCTGATTGCAGCTTATTCGGCGTCAAACTCATCGCGCATGTGTACGCTCCTGCTGTGCGTGATTTTTTTTATTTTTTTTATTTATTTATTTCATCTAAGGAATTTATTTTTCTTTCCAAATAATACCCGTGCAGATTGAATCTTAGACTTGTATCGTCTGTTTAATTAACATCCACTAATTAAAGTTGACTTTGTCACTTACACTCATTGTATGATAATTGCAAGTCGGGCCAGTAGTAGGGCTACTGTATGCTTGCTACAACATCTGATTAATTCAAATCATACCAGCATTTTCATACTAATTTAGGCTTGGTCAACTCCCACTCATGTCTCAGGTCTCCCCTACCGATCCATTCAGTCAGGTGATAAAACAACTGCATCTTTGTTCTTTGTGAACTGCTGCTCATCTGGGGTGGTGTCCTGTAACGCATCGAGAAAAGTTTTATCCGCCCTCTTCCTTGAACATACACTCCCAGGCGCCCCTGACTGGGGTAGTGTTCCCATGCCTGATCGATGAAAGAAGAAAAAAGAAGGCCCTCGCACCCAGAGAGCGCCGACAGTTTTGCACAGATGGCTGTGGCACTGCCGGGATCCTGACTTAATATCTCCGGACGATAGGGTGAAAAAAAAATGTCTCGTTTGGCTGGAATGTATTTTAGCCTTGTAAATAATAAAGCAAAGCAGAATGTGCTGTTATATGGGAATAATCAACAATAGAGTGATGATGCATCACATTGCAAAGCTGAGATGAATATAACACCAAGACACAAGTCCATTATTTCCTATGTGATAATGTTTCACAACATGTATATAAATGGATAAAAAAGGATTTGAAATACAAACTTTGACTTGGTAAGTGGTAAGATCACCCCTGTTTATTGTTTATTCAATTCGTGGAATATTGTTGTGTAACACAACATCCACAAGTGTTTTAATCTTTATGTAAATGTTACCGTGCATAAAATTTTAAACTTTCTCATTTGATATCCAGTGCACAGGGGGAAAAAAAACCAAAACAAAACAAAAAGTCCTGTATAAATGAAACAAATGAAAATAGAAAGTGCTTTAATATATGAATTTACAGTTAGATTGTTTTATATCTACCTGTTTTAATTGTTACAGAGCTCCCCATCCGTGCTCTATAGTTTCAGTGCTCATTTACGTAAGGGAATATCGACAAGGCTCTTATGGGAGTCTCTCATATGTTGGAGAGAGTGAGAGAGAGAGTGAGAGAGAGAGTGAGAGAGAGAGAAACCAAGGAATAAACAGCAAGCCAGAGGGTAGACTGTCGCTAGTCGAAACACAGGAAGGAATACAAATCAATTTCAGAGTTTGACACTTATTGGATCAGGGGAGGACCACTGGATATGGCAGAGAACTGAATGCATTGAGCTTAATATCTTTCTTTACAATACTTTTTAATCTTTGCATGTACGAACATTAAAAAGATGAACAAAATGTTACTAGTTATCAGGAGTGGATCGAGCCAGATTAGGGGTTTGATTGTTGGTTGATCTAAGATTTATTTAGCATAAATAATGTGGTGTTTACACAGATTATAATTATATACTCTGTATTATTATTATTATTTTTTTTTTGGTGAAGAACCAGGATTTCATTACAAGCATTATGTTGTAACATTGAATCAAGCAAGATTTTTTTTAAATAGATAGGCAAAAAAAAAAAAAAAAAAAAAAAATCACAATGGGATAAAACGTTTATGAACCTGGAATAAATCTAATCTAGAAAAGAGTGGAAATATTTGTAATTGATGTCATTTAGATTAGCTTACTAAAAATCATAACAAAACAAACACACACACAAACACACAAATATAACAGCACTCAGAAAGCGTTTATATATGTATCTAGGTCAGAAAAACAAAAAGAAACAAGCAGCAGAGGCAACCAGACTGTTGAGAAGTGAATGCTAATGAGAGTTGGCTGTTTCCATTTGAAGTACAGTACTGTACAGTCGGTCGTCTAACACCCCCCCCCCCCCCCCCCCCC
>JAOVVB010000027.1:7217261-7228769 GCA_028570985.1 Heterobranchus longifilis | reverse complement strand
AGAAAATAAATCACTAAACAAAAACAAAGAAATTTGCAAGTGACCCCAAACTTTTGAACGGTAGTGTATATATATTTCATTGTTTGAGGTAACATACAACCTGAGTTCATCTTTAAAATAAACAATACTTTTGTTCATAACTTTGTATGAAATTTATATGAAGTTTTAATTTAATAAATCTTCAGGATTAGTGTTTAACAAGCAAACGTCCTCCCAGATTGACCATATTCATTAGAATTTCAGTAGTTTCTATTATTATTATTATCATTATTATTATTATTATTATTATTATTAATTAACTGATTTAAAGTATGGAACTTTTGGGTCAGGATGACATGTCATTGAATACATTCATTCATCTTCTTTACCGCTTATCATGTACTGGATACACAGGGGCATGGAGCCTGTCCCAGGAGACTTTGGGCACGAGGTGGGATACACACTGGAAAGGGCGCATACACAGTACAAGCTATTTGGGAACGACCCAATTTGCATGTCTTCGGACTGTAGGAGGAAACCCACCAAGCACAGGGAGAACATGCAAACTCCATACACACACAGATCAAAGGCAGGAATTGAACCCTGGACCTTGGAGGGGCAAGGTGCAATGCAACAGTGCTAACCACTACACCACTGTGCTACCCTAATTAAATGAAGATAGTTTAAAAAAAAAAAAACGTTTAAAGACACTGAAGCGTTGTGATTAAATAAATAAAAAATTAGACATACATATTACATAATATTATTATACAGTGAGTAAAAACAATTGATTAAGTTTTCATTAATCACAAACTCTTAAATAATATTCAGATATGGATTTAAAACAAGTCCCACTAACTTAGCTGTTGTCTCTGGTCAGCAGTCACATGGTGATTTGTGAGCAGGATGGGACAGCGACAGTATGGATCAGAACTCGACTCATTGAATCAGATTTGTTCGAAAGAATCGAATCAGTAAATCGAGTTGTAACATGCGTGGGAGGTAAAGCCCAAATTTTTCTTCAATGATCATGTCAATATGCGTTTGTGTGTGTGTGTGTGTGTGTGTGTGTGTGTGAAGGAGAGAGAGGGAGAGAGTGAGAAAAGAGAAAGAGATTCACACAAGCCCCTATTCTGCTTGTGCAAAGTGAGGACCTCATGTTAGTGGTGAAGAGGCGTTCTGTCATGTGATATCAACATCCTAGAAAAAGTGCTTTGCTTGTGGTAGCATTTAAGTCGTGTGAAATTATGTAATCATAATCATGCAGATGTGGTTTTACTTTTGGTCAAACTGTCAAAACAACAACAACAACAACAACAGGAAGTAGGCTTGAGTCGACATGCATGATATTAAGATCAATTGTTTACACACACTTTAAGGTAAAGTTTTTATTTTTAAATCTTATAATACTTTAGTGTTTGTTCAACGCCTTTACATAAACAGAACCTTAATTAAAAAGGTTCTCAAGACACTTTTGTGGAGTTTTGTGGAATTTTCAAACATAGATTTTCACACACTGTAGATACATACCCACATTCATACATTATTCATATGTTTATGCCACTGTTTAAGTCACTGTGTGTCTGTGGAAACTGTTACTATAGAAACAATAATATATTAGAAGGAGATGCTTAATAAATACTGACATTTGGAAATGACACACTTGATCTCGGACTGAACTGCCATCCTTCTTCTAAACTCTCCTCACTCTCTGTCGGTTTATTGTGAGAACCGTGAAAACTATAAATCCGCGCCAACTGGTGTTTGCCGAACTCCTTTAATCAGCGAGCGAGCGGCATTCTCTAATCAAACTGTACACATGGGAATCGAATGGACATGTTCTCTAGGAAAGTTACATGTTTGTCATTCTTACACTCATCACTTCAGTTCTGCGTGCATCTCTGCAAGATTTAGTCCTGACTCACTGCCACGTTTTCCTTTCAGATGTTGAAATCAGGGAAAAAAAAAAAAAACAGAAGCAAAGACGTGAGTCAGAATGTTTGACGCAAAGACGTGGTTACAAAATGTAACCATGGGTTAACGGAATGGTTCCTGAGCAACTGTGATCTTTTCGATATAAATAACGATTATGTTATTCCAAACTTGAAGCAAAAAAAAAAAAAGGGTAAAACACTGCTTTTAAAATTATTGGCACCCTTACAGTATACTGTATATACAATACAATATACATACCATATACAGTATGTAGTTGGTAGATGTGTACAATAGATAGTTACAGTGCCTTGCAAAAGAATCATACCCCCTGAACTTTTCCAAATTGTTCATGTTACAATGTATTTTATTGGGATTTTATGTGATAGACCAACACAAAGTGGTACAATATTGTGAAAAATGATAAATGGTTTTCAAAATTCTTTAACAAATAAATATCTGAACAGTGTAGCGTGCATTTGTATTCATCTCCCCCCGAGTCAATACTTTGTAGAACCACTTTCACTGCCATTACAGCTGCATATCTTTTGTGGTTTGTCTCTACCAGCTTTGCACATCTAGAAAGTGAAATTCTTCTTCGCAAAATAGCTCAAGCTCAGTCAGATTGGTTCGAGAGCGTCTTGGAACGGAAATCTTCAAGTCTTGCTACAGATTCTCAATCGTATTTAGGTCTGGACTTTGGCTTGGCCATTCTAACACATGAATATGCTTTGATCAGTAGATAAAAGACTTTTGGACCATGAAGTAAATTATTCTAGCTTTTTAGATTAACACTCCATATAAGGGCACGTCGACTTTCCCCAAGGTTGGTAGATAACTGTGGTGCCAGCTGGTACTCCTCAACGTTCCATCAATCCAGCTTTTCTCTTTGCTGAGGGTGACATTAACAGACCTCAGATGGCATGGGAAAGCCGGAGAAAAATTGCAGATGGCATACTCACCCTGCTTGACAAGGGAGGTCACACCCAAGGGTGCATGTAGCAGCGTGCGCGGTCTCGCGTAGTGTGATTTGACAGAAATAATTTTGTTGCAGATGCCCTGTCACGCCTGTTTAACACAGGATGGTGTGTGGGAATCTGGCAAGGAAAGTGGAGGTCCTCTAGAGGAGTCTTGAGAAAGATTATACATGCCCGTATTCGGAGGTGTGACGTTTCTTCAGCACAGACGTTGATGCTTGGTGCACTTGGCTTATGTGTGTATAAGTGTTAGGGTGTGGTCTACCTCAGGGAATCCCAGCAGGTCTGTAGAAAAACAAGACCGGGCTGCGAAAAGACTGTAAAATCTGTAGGGTTGCTCCTGTAGCAGGTCAGGCTTTGGTGATTGGTATTTTTCTCAACTTAATTTCCCCAGAATTCCCAGCCAAACAACAAACCACAAGCTCAGAGATTTCTAGTTCTTTGAATGTCTAACCGCAACCACCTGTTCCCAATCAGCAGATTCGCCGTAAATAACAAACTTTCAGTCCAACGTTTAATGACAAAATTAGTAAGTGCTTCTAATGAACTGAAAAACGCAAGCAAGTGCACCATTTGGGACGGGGCCACGTCCCTTCCTGACGTAACTTTCTCCAACAACTATTCGAACGTCTGGTGCTGCCTACCGAACAACTCATCCTGGACCTTTTCCAGCACTGCAGGGACTCCATCTGACTCAGCGTGCAGAACAAGGTGGACTCGGATTTCTATTTTAGTCCGGTCTCATGTGCAGGGTGCAGTCAAATACGCACCCACACATTTCCCCTTAATTCAACATACACAAATAGAGAGCTTCGGGAGGTGTGCCCTGCGGTTTAGTATGAGTGTGCTGTGTAAATTGCTGTATCTGATATCTCTGTGGACAAAGTGATGTACAGTGCATCTTGAAAAATTAGATTATTGTAAAAAAAAAAAAAAAGTGAAACTATCATGTATTCTAGATTCATTAGATATATAGTCTTCATTTTGATGATTACGGCTTACAGATCATGAAAATCCAAAAATCAGTGTCTCAAGATATTAGAGTATTTCTATCGAGTTTGAGTAAATAACTACTCGTACTGTATAAATACTGTGTATCTCTCGGTTTAGTTTATTAAACACACGCTGACTAAGCAACAGGGAAAAGTCCTCTTTTAATATGTACAGTAAGTAAATGCTGACTTTCATTTGTAAATCTGCGTTCCTGAGTCTAGAGGTAATGTGAGTTAGGCGCAAGCTCTAAGTTGTTTGAAGTCCAGTGTGTAGTTTCTACAGTCGGTGATGATTTTGCGGTGCCAGGTCTTCTGCTGGTGTTGGACCACTGTGTTTTATCAAGTATAAAGTCAAAGCCGTCATCTACAGTATCGGGGGATTTTAGAGCACCTCATGCTTCTGTCTACTAACAAGCTTTATGACGTGCCGATTTCCTTATGTAACACCTGCTCACAGTGCCAAAACTACCACTAACTGCTTTGCTGACCATGATACCACTGTGCTTGATGGACAAACCAACTCACCTGACCTGAACCCTATAGAGAATCCCAGGGCTACTGACATGAGGAAGATGAGAAACACCTGACCCAATAATGCAGACGAGCTGAAGGTTGCTATAAAAGCAACCTGGTCTTCAATAACTCCCCAGCACTGCCACAGGCTGGTCGCCTCCGTGCCATGCCACACTGAGTGCATAAATTAACATGTTTTTAAAATGTTGAACACTTCTGTATTGTAATTTTTTATTATAATGTTTTTTTTTTTTAGATTTTTATGATCTGTAAGCGATAATCATTCAACGAAATTAAAGCAGAAAATGCTTTAAAATGAATTTAGAATATATGAGAGTTTCACTTTTTAGATTAAATTACAAAAGAAAATGAATTTTTTCACAATAAGGAAACACCAACACACATGCTCGTTTCTTACATTTTCCATGCAGTGAGTTGTGTATTGTTTATTCCAGTCTTTAATGGCCCAAGTTTGAACTAGTTCTTGGCTAAGAACACAACATGACCTTCTGCTTTTGGAGCCCATTCGCCTCGTGATGTGAGGTGCACTCTGAGATGCTTTTCTGCTCAGCGTGGTTGTACAGAGTAATTATTTGAGTTACCATAACCTTGCTGTCAGCTCGAACCAGCCTGATTACTCAACCTCTGCCTTTTCCGACGTTTCCTGCTGCTCAGTGGATGTTTCTTCTTTTCTTTTTTTTTTTCCCCCTCCACTTTGCTCTAGAGACATTGTGTGAAATCTCATGAGATCAGCTGTTTCTAAAATACTTAAACCTCCCCAATTTGTCACTAACAACCACAAGATCACTTTTTTTTCACCATTATAATTGCCTTGTATCTTTTTCCTCCTGTCTCCTTATCTACACATCCTAATATTAAGTCTAACACACACACACACACAAAAATCTCACAATCACAATCGATTAAACATATATTTTTTTCTCTCAAACCTTTGGAAATATGGGCCGGATCTTAACTTGTTTCCTAGCAGTGTGTTGGTGGGTATACAGAGAAAGCAATAACAGAATATAGAAGAGAGATCCAGATACACGGATACAGAGTGAAAGGGGAAAATCAAACACCTCACACATACACACACACACACACACACACAATATGAAGCCGTCAGTATGTGAGTCAGATGTGAGTCAGACAGGTAGAACTTGCAATAATAACAATAATACACGTATTAGTAATTAAGGGATCTGGAAAAACACACACACACACACACAAACAAAAAGGGTGATATTGTTTGTGTATTGACGTTTTCAGAAGACAATGACAGAAATGACTTTCCCGCCATTAGAGTTCACGTACTGAAAAGACCGGCGCATTTCCATTTCAATAAAAGTCGACCTTTTCCCTGTTACATGCCCCAGACTGCAACCAGGACTTGTTCGTACATGACCTTGAAGCACCCTTGCGGTCTGCCACAGCAGTTTCCATGGTAATGTCCCAGTTTTCTTCCTGTATTTTTTCACCTCCTTGCGGTTCCAGTTTTCTGACTAGAGGGGGCAGTAATCAATTAATAATCTGCAGGAACTGAGCTCGGCAGGTAACTTTAATCTGAGACGTGAGCCTGATGAGTCAGGGTTCCGGTAAAAAGAAAGTGTTACACTTTTGTAGACACATACCCCAAATCGCATACTAAGTGTGTGAGTATACAGAGCAGAGACAATCACAATCCTTTGATTTTTTTCCCCCCCCAAAAAAAAATTCATCAAAAAAATAAAACCCTTAGGGGAGAGAAGATCATCCAGGAGAATCCAGGAAGTGAAATCAGGGCAACTCGACTTCAACTTGCCATAATGTACAAGATGTTAGCGTTACATTCTACAACTTTCCCCCTGCCTTTGTGAGCTACATTAGGCTGCTACGACTCAAATTCCTGACACCCAACAGGTTTTGGAAAAATAATCAATTATCAATAGAGGACTAAAACACTTGGGACATGATCAACTTTAGGCTGGAAATTATCACATCATCCCACCATTCCATTTATTATTAAAAGTCAAACCGCGATTTGATTGTGCAGAACAACAGAACACAGTTCTGAGAGTAAAAACTCCCTGTATTTCTCTATATAGTCCCCTGCTATACTAATGCAATTATTCCAGCATTTCACTAGTGCTACTAAGGTAGAAAGTTTTCTCAGTACATCAGAGCCATGATCCGGCTGCCTGCTTCAAAACTGAAACGTTGGCCTCCCAGGAACTCCTTAAACCTCCTTCAGCCAAGATCATCATTTAAATCAAATAAAATTTACATTTTATTTGTCACATACACACTATGATATGAAGTGAAATGCTTTTACTGTACAACCTAAAAATTCAGAAAGAAAAGTTTCATTAGGAAATAAGAGAATTAATAGAAATATAGAAAAATATGGAAAAAATGTAGTTGTAAAAAGACTTATATTTACATTATGTACAAATAATTTTTAAAAAAAAATAGTAGAATAAAAATAGGAATATAGAAATATAATAAAATATAATACATAAAAATAAAGAGTTGAAGTGGAATGTAGAGACCATGTCCTGTTATGGGCAAGACAATGTGCAGAATGTGCACAGAATTACGGCCTTCTTTAAAATGTTTGCACCGTTCAAATGTTTTATTGCGGCCAAGAGCCTCATCACCGTACTGTACTTGAAGTCTTCTGTAAATGTCAATCAGTTTTATGCCTCCATTCGTGAGAAATTCCCAGTGTGACTTGAACGACCCCTCGTAGTGAAGTACTCTACTGTAAAATGAAGTGTTACCATGATCTTAGTAATGATCTTTTAAATGTTATTTAATGTGCCGAGGGGAAATCTTTAAGCGGTTATCTTTCCACAGTGTTCCACAGTGCTTGTTTAAGTTGCCACCTACAGACACTTCCTAATCCCTCTTTCCTCCATCACATCTCAAACTGAAATCTGCAGCATCAGCACTCCCCTAATGATGGAGTACTTTATTACTGGTAAAGGGGATGCAGCTGGAGGCAAAATTAGCAAAGTCGCTCAGTGTCATGGTAATTTGCGTAAAAAGCTTCAAACCGTATATATTATGCATCTTATGTAACGAATAAAGTAGATACATTTTCAAGAAGGGGTTGCAAAGGAAAACAGGATGTTACTTCCCAAGCTTATAAAGCTCATAAGGTGTTACTGCGACAAATTAATAATTAACCAAACATGACAGCGCTGCCAAGTTCAGCATTTCTCACATTTATAATTCGGCTTTCTTGCTGTTGAATGTTCTCTGTTGTTTAGCTAGTAATGCTAATGATTCAGAAATGATATCACAGTTAGCTCAAAAAAGCTCAAAACCTCATAACATAAACAAACGAACAAAAGAAAAAAACAAGACATTGAAGACATTCTTGATTGAATTTGAGATGAATTTTAAAGTTATAACATGAATATTAAGCAATTGAATGGTCAAGTCATGAAAAATAGTTGTTGCTAATGCTAATTCTAGTTAGCTAGCTCTACTGAGAATGCTACAATCCAGGAGCTTTGTTTATATATTGGCGTGACATCTTCTTAAATACCCAGTTTTTTTGTTTGACAAAACCTTATATGATGTGCCTGTCATAAGGATGTAACGTATGATTGCACAAATTTAACAGGATTATGCAACGGAAGTATAACAGTGCCGACATTCCCCAAAGCAAAACGGCATGTTGAATTACATGAATTGAAAATAAACTTGTTGCAATAAAAATGTTTGAATTTTTCTGCATTGCAATTTGATCCGAATTGAAAAAATCCTTATAGCACTTACAGCATTGAAATTTTTGGCACTGCAATTTATCGTGTACACCGTAGATCAAACCGCAGCAATCGGGAATCCTTTGCTCTTCCTGTGATATCCTTGGTGTGTAGACCTGAATTTTTTCGACCTGAATTTTATTACCTGAATTTTTTGTCGACCTGCGATGTTGAAAAATAATAAAAATTTAAACAGCAATTTAGTAATTTGAATATTTTTGCATTGAATTTTAAATGCTTGAATTACATTTTCATTTGAAATATCAAACCACAATAAATTACAGTGCCAAAAATTTCAAGCAGTGTAAATGCTGTAAGGATTTTTTTCAATTCAGACCACATTGCAATGCAGAAAAATTCAAACAACAACTTTTTTGTTCAGTTCATGTAATTCAACATGCTGTTTTGCTTTGGGGAACTTCGGCACGGTTATACTTCCATATTATGCGACTATACACGATTCACAGCTGTCTGGTTCTATAGCTGAGGTTTTCAAGCCATGACACTTGTTATCTTCATAAAGATACACCAGAAAAGTGATAGGTTCAGGCTGTCGAGTCTGCTTCATGTTCATGTAATGCTTACTAAAAAATTTTGCAGCATAGAAATATTGCAAAATGTTTAGTTTTTTGTCATTTCTTTTGGGAACACATGTTTTCATTTAAGTTGCCCTTTTTTTAAAGAATAAAAATAAAAGGAATGAATAATCAATAGAAAGAAAGAATGACACAATACAAACATTTTTAGTCATTTTTTATCATGTTTTTAATACAAATACAGTATTTACTGGCCATCATTTTGTTCATTATTCTATTATGTTATAGGTGGTGTCCTGAAAATGAATCAATTTGTCTTTCATTCAATGACGTCCTTGAATAAGAGAGAAAGGGAGAGACGTAAGGGATTTCCGTCCCTCCTAGCACATCCTCTAGTTCCTGCTTCAGTAAATCCCAAATGCTAGTGTTTCAGAAAATGTGACGCAAACGTGTGGGCTTGCAGAAAATTTGCTTGGACGCAGTTTGTGCACAATTTTTAGAAATAAGCCTTTCTGCCAGGAATTGCATCTACTATAAGGGAGGAACAAAAAACCCACAAGATTTAAGGATTTTGAATTTGGCCAGCTTTAAAATGGCACAGTGGGAGTCAGGTGCACCGTGTCAGCCGACCTTCTACTAAGAAAAGCAACTACGCCTGGTTTCTGTTGATTTGGAAAGCATCTTACTTCTCAAGATGGCAACTCATCATTAGTCCATATCTTTGTGAGCTGGCAGTGTAGGAAAGAGCATATGATGTGGAGATGTGGAACTGTAAAGGCGACAGCACCTATTTTTAGTTTCCTGGCTTCATGTAATGCGAGACTAATTAAAATCCGACAGTAACTCAACACTCATTCTCAATTCTTTACTCTGTAGATAACTGTGTTGTAAAAACCTCAGCTAAAATCATCCTTCGTCTTTGCAATTTAATATCTTTCACTGTCTTGCGTTATTTGTGCTGTATGTTTGTGCTCGCTGTCTTGTTGAAATGTTAAATACCACCCAGGATTAAGTTGCATAAAGTAAAAGTCATAATTTAATAATGTAAGTTAGCCTAAGCTTGGGTAAGAAAGGGTTACCTGTGTCCTAAATTAAAAGTGGACAAGTGCATTATGGGCATTCTGTCCACTCGAGGGTACATTGTAGAGCAGAAAATAGCGCACTATATACTAAATATGGTGCAGTTTGTTTAACATGGAGCGAGGCTTGGGTTTTTGTTTCTTATACTTATACCAGGCACTGTATTTGACACCTCATTACATCATTTAGACCATTGAAATGTTCTCTTTCAATTGTTCTTTGTAGGGGGGAGTCTCAAATTCCTGTGACTGGACTGAAACCAAATCCTGTCAGAGCCAATCTGCTTGAAAATTTGTGATGCTTTTCTGCTCAGTGTGATTGTATAGGGTGGCTATCTGAATTATCCTTCTTGTCAGCTCGAACCAGTCTGGTCATTCTCCTCAGACTCTCATCAACGAGGTCTTTCCGCCCACATAACTCCCGCTCACACTCACTCAGCCACATAGCACAGACTAAAAAATAGGCATAAACAGTGCAGCCAGTTTTTAGGACAGAGCGTTACAGGAGAAAAACAGGACGCCCTGGATAGAGAAAGAGAGAGAGAGAGAGAGAGAGAGAGAGAGAGATAGAAGATGATAAAGCAAAAGTGGGACACTTAAAAAAAAGTCAGGCAAAGAGTAGGACAGGAAATTTGGAAGACGTAAATGATAGAAGAAGAAAGAAAATAGGTATATATGCATTAGTGTTAATAAAAGAAAGTAGTAAAGTCCTGAGGACCATCCTGTAGTGGAAAACTGCTAAATGCGACAGTAACTCAGTTTATATAAGTTTGCATTAATTTTCTACATTCTACAACAATACTGGAGATTTCAAAACTATGAAATAACACTTATGGAATTAGAAAATTAAGTAACAACAACAACAACAGTCATTTGTTATTTTAAGACACAAAGGTCACCTGGAATAGTTCTTGCAAGAACAGTATTGTTAAGTGCATTTTGCAAAACCCATCAAGCACTATGATGAAACTGGCTCTCATGAAGACCATCCCAGGAAAGCAGGAGCAAAACTTACCTCTGCTGCAGAGAAGTTTATTTACCATCCTCATAAATCACCAATTAACAAACAGCACCAAAGACGTTATGAAGGCTTTACAGAGCATGAGTAGCAGATACATCTCAATATCAACTGTTCAGATGAGATTATTGTATATTTTGAATACACATCTTTAGCATTGTTTTACAGTGTAGAAAAAAATTTGACCATGAAATTAGAAGGTGTGTCCAAACTTTGTAGTGTATACATTATATATGTTATTTAGCGGTTTCTCACCACAGGAAAGTCCTCATACAGTATACACTCTATATATTCATTTTTATATGTTTATCTTCTATACCGCTTATCCTGTATTCAGGGTCGCGGGGGCCTGGAGCCTGTCCCCGGAGACTTAGGGCACGAGGCGGGGTACATCCTGGACAGGGTGCCAATCCATAGCAGTGCACACACAGACACACACTACAGGCAATTTGGGAACACCAATTAATTTGCATGTGTTTGGACTGTTGGAGGACATGCAAAATCCATGTGTACAGACCCGGGGCGGGAATATAAAACATGGACTATGGAGACGCGAGGCCACTCTGCTGGCCGTATATACAGTATGTGTGTGTGTTGTAGGTGTGTCTGTATACACACACACCTACACAGCATATATATATATATATATATATATATATATATATATATATAGGGGCACTGGTGGCTCAGTGGTAGGTGTTTCGCCTGCCATGCGGAAGGCCCGGGT
>JAOVVB010000027.1:7175412-7197631 GCA_028570985.1 Heterobranchus longifilis | reverse complement strand
TTTTTTCACTCCACTGAGTGAGTGCGTGTGGTTGCGGGAGGGTCTGAAGTAATGCATCATCTGAAGGATACTCAACACAAAGCGCTTGTAGCGGATTGAATTGAAAATTGAAGTTTGAGAGAGAGAGAGAATCACACCAGACCCTGACCTTTCTTACAATCTTTCAAAGTATATAAGAAGTTTTAGCGTACTTCCTGACAACATGAAAATATATGTAGTTTGTGATAAAAGTCTGTGTTCCATACAGAGAACTGTTAATATTTCATCAAATACCAGTGGGTTATTTTTTTTAATTTATGCAACAGCTATGTTTCACCCATTTGATTGGACGAGAGGTGTTTCACAAGTAAGGGATATTTAATGCAATAGAACTGGTACATTTCAACTTTTGTAGCATTTGGCTGGTCTGTGATTGCTGCTAAAATTTCAATTCTAGCCGCAACTCATTCCGTCCATGCTTCGGCATGGCAACACGCAGTTCTCTATTCAACCATTTGCAACCATCTATGAGAACTGTTTCCATTGCCAGTGCAAAAATATATATTTTTTTGCCGTATTGTTGCCAGGTACTAGATATTGATTTGTCATTAATACAACCAATGTGGAAAAGCAGTATCTCACTTGCAGCCCTGATCATTGAGATACTGAAGATCATTCAGTAGAACAGCACCTTTGCTTATGTTGTATTCAAAAATATAATTCGAAAAAATTTCTTTCTCAAATAGAAAGATAACATTTTGATGCATGATTAAGCATGATCTCATTTCATGCAAATTCATATCTCTATGCTTTGTCTGTAGAGAGGAGTTGGAAAGGTTTGTGGAGAACGGAACACTGAGCCATTTGAAAGTGTGCTTCTCTCGAGCTGAGCCGAACAGAAACGGTTCAGAGTCCTACCCCAAATACGTCCAGCATAACCTACTCCTTCATGCTGAGCACATCGCCCGAATTCTTCTCAAAGAAAAGGGCTGTCTCTACGTCTGTGGGTGAGTCGGTCAAATTCTTATTGATTTCTGAATGAAATATTTATACTAGGCATGTTTAGTTTCATGTTTTTTTAATATAAACCTGTGTTATGTACAGCCTTGGCCAAAAGTTTTGAGAATGCCACAAATATTAATTTAATTCACAAAGTCTTTTTTTTGCTCACATTGCTATGGTATACTGGAGTATAATTACAAGCATTTCATAAGGCTCAAAGGCTTTTTTGACAATTGCATTAAGTTCATACAATGAGTCAATATTTGCAGTGCTGACCCGTCTTTTTCAAGACCTCTGCACTTCGCCCTGACATGCTGTCAGTCAACTTCTGGGTCCCATCCTGACTGATGGTAGCCAGTAATTTCTGCATAATCAGTGTTTGGAGATTGTCAAGCCTCTCGAGGATTGACCAGAAGTTCTCAATGGGATTAATGTCTGGGGAGTTTCCTGGCCATGGACCCAAAATTTAGAATTTTGTTCCCTGGGGCATTTAGTTATCATTTTTGCTTTATGGCAAGGTGCTCCATCGTGCTGGAAAAGGCATTGTTACTCACCAAACTGTTCCTTGATGGTTTGGGAGAAGTTGCTCTTAGAGGAGGTTTTTGTACCATTATTTATTCATTGCTGTGTTCTTATTCAAAATTGTGAGTGAGCCCATTCCCTGGGGTGAGAATCAACCCCACACATAAATGGTCTCAGGATATTTTATAAGAGAAGCTTTTTTTTTCTGGATGCCCCAAACTATCAGAAAGGGGATTCATCAGAGAAAATGACCCCAGTCCTCAGCAATCCAATCCTTGTACCTTTTACATAAGATGTTTGCATCTTATGTTTTTTCTGAAGAGAAGTGGCTTCTTTGTTGTTCTTCTTGGAATGTGTGAACGTGAGCGCTACCATCGGTCCTGTGCCATGCCAACAGTGAAGTATCCTGAGACCATTCATGCGTGGGTTGCTTCTCATCCAAGGTACTGTGATGGGTACAAGAGGTGGGTGGACAAACACAAACCCACAAATTCAAATTGATTGACAACATGCCAGGGTAAAAATGGAAGATGTCTTGAAAAAGAAGGGTCAGCATTGCAAATAAACATAAGGTAATCATCAATAAAAGCCTTTGAGACTTAGGAAATGCTTGTAATTACGTATACTTCAGTACACCATAGTAACGTCTGAATAAAAAGATAAAAAAATAACACTGAGGCAGTAGACTTTGTGAAAATAAATATTAAAATAAATATAACATTTTAGTTTTTGTGTTTCATACATGAAATAAGGGCAGATGTCTTAATGGGACCCTGCATAGTACCGTGACAGAAATATAAATAGACACTGAGTGATGATGTGAAAATGTAAGCATTTCACTGCATATCGTACTGTGTATGACTGTGTATGTGACAAATAAAATTTGAATTTGATGTACAGTATATGACCCATACTATAAAATCTTAACGGACAAGAATTTAAAAGAGCAGAAATATATAGTTTTGCCATATACTGTATGTTAATGTATGTATTTTAAAAATATATATATATTTTTTTAAATATGTTTTTTTTTTTTTTTTTTTACCAGGGATGCTAAGAACATGGCAAAAGATGTAAACGATACTCTAATGGAAATCATAGGCAAAGAGCTTCAGCTGGACAAACTGGAGTCTATGAAAATGATGGCGAAACTTCGAGAGGAGAAACGATACCTGCAGGATATATGGAGCTAATGAGGGAAGTTCCTTTAACCCCTCGTGCTTGTGATCTCATCGCATTAGCCTATAGAAGATATTTTAATTATGTTCGTTAAGCATATTAACATTTCAGAGGATTTTAACTTCACTGTAAAATCAACCACAACAGACTAGAAATGGGCTAGAACTGAATTTTGCTAGCAGGGCAATCCCTTAACACAATTGGCATGGCTAAAGATTTTGTATTACAGTCGTACAAGTCATAGCTTTTCAATATATGTTTTCATCTCAGGTGCACAAAATGCCTTCCAAAAACTGCTATTTAGGCAGCCTCTGTTCAAGGGGACACTGATACTGTGAACCGTTCATGGTATTTTATAAATATTATATTGTAGATCAGCTTGTACCAATTTATACATTTTAATGACTCAGTGATATTTTCTGATTTGAGATTTATAGGTCAGAAAATATAGCATACGTGAATGTAATGAATCAGATATTGACAGATGTATTCCAGATGTGTAGAACAAGCTTTAACAGCACAGACTGTGGGAATACCTTCAGATCCCATCTGTTTTTTTTTTTTTGCTTTTTGTTTTTTAAATATTCAGATTTTGTTTTTAGTTAATGCATAGCTCAGAGTCAGCTGTGGTTTCTTTCAATACATATTCTATTATAAAAAGCCTTTCAATGCTGCAGTGATCTTTGTATCTATTGCAAGGTTCACTTTTTTAGTCATGTTTAAATAAATACTGTACATGATTGAAGTGTCAGTGTTTTTATTTTTATTTTTTTTGAATGAATGAATGAATAAGCCAGATTGTTGTCTGTTAAACACCAGACCTGTCCATATTTACAGATTTACATAAAAATCATTCCCAACCCTGTCCCCTCCACACAGTATTTTTGTTCATTAACCAAAAAAAAAAAAAAACTAAGAAAAAGGAAAAAAAGAAACCAGAAAAAGGAAAAAGAAATTGACTTGGAAGATGAGAAAAAGCATGACCCAACTATACAGATGAGTAAAGGCTGCTATCAAAGCAACCTGGTCTTCAATAACACTTAAGCAGTGATGCTGCCTGTTTTCCTTCATGACTGGTAATCCTGATACATTAATTCCTGCTATAGGAGCCCTGACCAAGTATCGAGTGCATAAATGAACATGATTTGGAGAAGTTGGACATTTCTGTATTGTAAATCCTTTTTTAAATTATCTTAGGAAATTTTCGAATATTTTGAGATACTGGATTTTTGTCTTGAAATGTAATTAGTCTAGAATATATGAGGTTTACTTTTTGAATTAAATTGCAAAGGAAAAAAGTGTCCAGGATATTAGTTTTTTTTTTTTTTTTTAAAGTTTGGACTAAAATATAGATAATTTTTATTTTGCAGATACTTTTAATGCCAAGGATTATTAGAAAGTAATTAAAACGCCAGTTGTTTCCTTTTCTCAGACACTTTCCTTACTGTAGTTTCAGTCAAACTGTTTGTACTAGCAGCAGCAGCAGTAGGTCAACAGTAAAAATATTGGCCATGTGGAAACGTTCCAAGGTTTCTAAAAAGAACGTTAGACCAGTCATTTATAATGGGACTGTATCAAAAAAAATGTGTTCACATTTTACATCACTACTTGAAATGTTCGTTTTGGTTCATGCCTTCCCTGAAACATAATTCGGGGTCCTCTTGACAGAACTGTTATTGCATGTGGAAGAGTCGACGTGAGAGTGCTATAAACCTCTGATCCAGCATGGACACTTCAAAATAATGGCTCAGTTCCACAGCTCAGCATGTCACAAGGCTAATGAGAGTTATTAATCATGGCTGAACCAGCAGCTCAACCCAAGGTTACGGAGTTGATGAACCCATGTCCGTCATGTCCGCTGACGTATAATCACTTTATGAAGATGAATAAAGTTCTCCTGAATCCAGAGGTTGTGCTGCTGCAACAGACTGATTAGAATTGTTTAACACAATAAATATAAAACTACACTTTACTTGTTAGTTAGTTGCTTGTTAGTCCATAGTTTCAGAAAGAATGCAGCATCTTACAGAATTTTGCAAATGTATTTTAAACCTTTTTACATTTTGTATTGTTGTAATATAAAGAATGTAGCCCATAATATTAAAATTCAGGAGGAAAAACAGTATAGTCTGCAAAATTATTTACAAATAAAAGAAACATTGTGGTCCAGGTTCGATTCCCTCCTCTGTGCGCATGGAGTTTGCATGTTCTCCCCGTGCTTGGTGGGTTTTCGCCCACATACCTAAGACATTCAGATAAGGCTAATTAGTATTCTCAAATTGCCCATAGTGTGTAAAAGTGTGTGAATATGTATATGTGTACTCTGTGATGGATTGGCACCCTGTCTAGGGTGTACCCCACCACATGCCCTAAGCGTCCAAGGATAGGCTCCAGGTCCCCTGTGACCCTGCATACAGGATAAAGCGATATAGATGGTGAGTGAGTGAGAAACATTGTACAGTATTTGCAGTATCCATTAAAAAGTCATAATTAGTTTAAATTTTTTTCATTTAAAGTCACAAGATGTCATTACAAATATGTTGATAAACCTGTATCAATTTTTTGTAGCCCTCAACACGATAAGCAATATAGCCTTAAAAGCCCATTTATGCCAGGATTGTTGCCAGTTATTGCAAACTCTTGATTGTAGTCATTGCCGCCAAGAGTGGCACAACCAGTTATTAGGTTTAGGGGCATAGGGCCAGGTAGGTTTGGACAGCTTTTTTCTCTTAATAAATTAAATCATAATTTAAAAACTACATTTTTAAAGATTTTCTTGGGTTATATTTGGGTAATATCAAAATTTATTTGATTAGTATAATCATTTAAGTTTGACAAATATGCAAAAAAATAAAAAAAAATCAGCAAGGGGCCAATAACTTTTCACAGCACTGTATCCAATTTACCATGCCTGTGAATCATAGTCTGATTTTAAACTCCTGACTACTTTCACTGCTAGCTATTTTTTTCTTTTTTCTTTTTAGTATCTTCATTTATAAATGCTAAAATTAGTCTTCTAGACTAGAAATCCCTAGAAATCTAGGGATTCCTCCGACATTTTGTTCACTTAACCACTCTGATCTCATTTGGGACTGATGACAAAATTATTTCTTATGTTTTCAAGGGCAATTTTGTTGTTGTGCCTCTAAGAGCCACGTTTATGTGCGCGGTTTGCGTCGCTGCCAAAAACAGCGTTCGTCTCAGTTCAGTCTCCCAGCTGCAAAGGCACCAGAATGTGTCTGCTAATGGATCCCCTGCATTAACGATAAATTAAGGTCCAAATTACGCTGTCTTAATTAAAAAGGTTCAAGGTGCTTTCAGAGCCATGGTGCAAGGACTGAAAAGGGTAATCGGAATAAATCAGAAGCTACAAGCTTACAGCAAGCCGCTTGCTAGAATGATAGATCCTCCTGAACAAGATGGCTTAAATGAAGCAGAAAGGTGTATGCAGTAACTAATGACTGCCATTAGATAAGACTCCTGGCTACCCTGTTCCTTGACTCTACCTCACTTCAAAACTGCGCTCCTGACCACTAACAGTGGCTTTTCATTGTGAGAAATGACATACCATCCCAAGACGATTTCTGTGAGGTGGTACGCTGGTGAAATCATCAAACTTGCCAGATGCTGTTAAGTATTTAAAAATCTCTTCAAAGTGTGAATTTTACACATTAAGTCTTTTACAGGATTTTTTTAATGGCCTGGTTTTTATTAATAAAAGATTAGGGGTCAGGGGTAGGTTAAGGCATTGGACTACTGACTGGAAGGTCCCAGGTTCAAACCCCAGCATCACCAAGTTGCCACTGTTGACCCCTTGAGCAAGGCCTTTAAGCCTTGATTGCTCAGATGTAAAAAAAAAAATTAGAGAAAAAATTTAAGTCACGCTGGAGAAGGGCGTTTGAAGGGCGTCTGCCCAATGCTCAAATGTCAATGTAATGGTTATTGATCAGGCTCATCTCTGCCCATGAGGACCAAAAGCCACCCTATCTGGTCTGATCCCCTCTGATCCCAAGTTGCTAAAAAAAGTGAATGCTGAGATAGAAAGGTGTCACAACCTGAGACATATGAGGCCTAGCAGGCAAAGAGTTCAAGTTTGTTGGTCTCCAAATTCCCCAGATCTCAATCTGACCAAGCATCCATGGAATATCCCGAACAAACAAGTCTGATCCATGGACGACCCATCCTGCAACCCACAGCAACCAAACGATCTGCTGCTGCCAGACACAACAACATTCCCAGATGTCTTATGGAGTCATTCCCCAGAGATGCCCCAGCATCACAAGGAATTATGGCTGGTCAGTGTATATGCTTCTTAAAAAGTGTACTGTATAAATGCTGAAATCTAAAAGCAATTATGCAAAACAAACATTATTGTAGAATTCAAATGAACAAATAGCCACTGAGCAAAGGATAAAAGTAAAAAAATTCAGTAACTAGCTACCCAGCAAATTCGTGGTTGGTTCATCAAAAGGCACCATGTTCCAAACAATAAAAAGTCTACAAAGACACAAGACTTAACAAATATGTCCTCTAGCTATAAGCAAAAGATGGCATCTCTCTCAGCAGGAACCCTAAGTGATGACCTTGTGATGACAACCTCAAAACAACCGAATTCTAACCTTTATTTAGAGCATTTATGCTGATTAACATCCATTTGCACCACACCTGACCACATCCATGGTTCCTTAATTTTCTAACGGGCTTCACAATTCCAATTAGAGATTGGGACAGACATAACTCAACAGCATCCTGCACACAGCACGTGTATCTCATGTCACGTGTATATTACATGAATATGTATATAATATATGCATGTTCCCCTGTGGTTCAGTGGTAAGCATACCATGCTCCTATCATAGTGACTGAAGTTTGAGTCCTGCTCAGGCTGTCACCTTCTTATTGTTGTCTATACTGGGTTGTGGGAGGCCTGGAGCCTATCCCAGGAGACTTGGGATGAGGCAGGGTACACTCTGGACAGGGTGCCGATTCATCACAGGGCACACACACACACACTCATTCGAACACTATGGGCAATTTGGGAATGGCAATTAGCCTAATCTGCATGTCTTTGGTCTTTGGTGTTAGGAAACTGAGGTAACCCACCCAGTACCCGGAGGATTCAGGTTGTCCGGTTGAGCATGATGGTCTGTGTGTTTGTGGAGTTTGCATTTTCTCCTCAGGCTTCATGGGTTACCTCCAGGTACTCTGGTTTCCTCCAAAGAAATGCAAAGTAGCGTTATTGGCATTTACAAATTACCTATAATGTGTGTGCTTATGCCCCATGATGGATTCCTAAACTGTCCAAAGTGTACCCCGCCCAGTGCCCTGAGTCCTAATGCCCTGAGTCTGAGGATAAGCAGTATAGAGAATGAGTGAGTGTGTGTGTGTTAGGGGCATTCCTTATCCCATCGTCATGTGGCCAACAAAGTTTTGACATAATTTCTTTAAAGTAATTCTAACCTTTATAAACAACTCAGTACCGATGTTATCCTTACTTCCATTCCACGTTGCTAAATTAACATTCCTGCTGCGCTTGCTCTATATGTTTACTTTTATGGCATTTGGTGCATGCCCTTATCCAGAGCAATTTCTGGAAACCCTTTGTAGTCTTTGTAATCTAAGAGAAATGCATCCTCTTGTTAGTTCACCAGGTCATTCTCATCAGTCTAAAAAGCTTATTTGGAAGAAGACAGAAAGTTGACTCAGCAGTTGACACAGCAAGGGAAATTCATTCCACCGCTATGGTGCCAAGACAGAGAAGAGCCTTGATACATATCTTCCTTGAACAATGAAAGATGGTAGATCCAACTCAACAGTGCTAAAGACTCAGAAGGATCGCATTACAGAGCAGGGTGTGATAATTACTTTAAGGTGGCCTTTTTTGGCTTTGTAGGCAGGCATCAATGTTTTAAATCTGATAGTCGGCTACAGGAAGCTTGTGGAGGAAGCAGGTGTGGGTGGGATAACTTGTGCAGGCTGAAAAACAAATTGTATAGCTACATTTTCAATCAGTTGTAGAAGTCGGATGGCATGCTGAGAAGACCTGACAGGAGTGACCTCCTAATGATATAGAGAAGAATTTTGCAAGAGCAAGTCATTTTAGTGATGTGTGTCAAGAAGAACATTTTCGTTGTCCATAGTTACAAGGTTTTCTGCAGAACATCTTCTCAGTGAATGTTTTCCCCCCCTTTTTGCATCATTCTGTATAAACTCTAGAGACTGCTGTATGTGAAAATCCCATGGGATCAGCACATGTCTGGTACCAAAAACCATGGCATGGTAAAACATCACATTTTCCACTATTCTAATGTTTGCTGTGAACATTAACTGAAGCTCTTGACTTGTATCTGCATGATTTTATGCATTGTGCTGCTGCCAAATGATATAGTGAATAATGGCATGAATAAACAGTGCGCATGTCTTCCTAAAAGAATGGATGGTGAGTGTAGAATTTTAATTCTAATCAATTTAAAAAGAAAATTAAAATAATGTTCATTTTGTTATTAATGTCTACATCGCATTAGAATAGGTGCTAGCCACATTGTTCTATATTTGCACCAGTTAAAAGCATCCGTTATCAAACAATTTGGTGAGATAACTAACATTAAAGGTAAAATAGAAGTTTGTAATACTGAACTACTAGGGACTTCTCATTATTTATCAGTGGGGCTGCAGCCACCGTTATTACAATATTACCGTAAAATACGTTTTTGCAAGACTGCCATCATTTTAGACCACAGAATAAGACATGAAAAAATTACTTACTTTCCTACAAAAGGCAACAATGCTTAAAAACATTGACATAAAACACGTAGGAAGTCTAAAATTCCCAGGTACCCAGCTGTTAGATGTGCAGTGATTCAGCACCGACTTCATGAGGGTCCTAACGTATAATGTGTAGGAGGCACTTGTCAAACATATTGCTTAATGAGGGACTGTTCTTTATTTTGCAAACAAGCTAAAGTACACTCTAAGCATTCTAGCAAAACCTAGCTCAATTATTCTGTCTTGGAGGACATAAACAGTCTCGGGTGTGCCCAAGTGCTCCTAATTACTAAAAAGCCTTTGGTATGGAACTAATTGATTTTCCATTTAATGAGAACCGAGGTAATGGTGCCGCAGAAAGTTTGCTTGCTCTAAATATCTACTAAATACCTAGCACAGATGGATTTTTTTTTGAGGTACTGTAATGCGTTCGTGTTTAGAGCAGGATAAAGATGGCCACTGCAAACCTGAGCATCAGCAAACTGTCAGAATGTCCCATCAATCCCCATCATCTCTGAAACATTTTAGGAGACGCGAAGTGCATATATATAGGCAGTCAAGTAAGGCTTATATAAAATACTTTTTAGAAGGTCATACTGTGCCATAGCGATGCATGCACGGCTTACACACAAACTAACACCACATTACTCACTCACCGTCTATACCGTTTTATTCCGTATACAGGCCTGTGAGGAGTCTGGAGCCTATCCAAGGAGAGTTAGGGCATGAGACAGGGTACACCCTGGACAGGGTGCCAGTTTATCACAGGGCACACGCATACCCAATTTGGAACTGCCAATAAGCCTCATCTGTATGTCTTTGGACTGTGGAAGGAAACCTAACAAGCGCTGGAAGAATCTCAATTTCCATGCATACAGAGCTGAGGCGGGAATCAAACCCAGAACCTGGATGTACAAGGCGACAGTGCTAATTACTAAGCCACTGTGCGCCTAATTCAGCCGTATTTTCTAATGTACAGTATTTATCAACCATTATGGGTTAAATAATATTCAGTTTAAGCATATGAGTCCTAATTACAGCGTTGGCGAGCTTCCCCCCAAAATGCCACTATTTAAGGTTATTGCAAGCCTGTGCAAGTTTGGGTCAAAAATAGTAAGAGCTAGTAGTAAAGCTCAGCTTTCTATTTGAAACATAGTGTGTAACTGGAGCATAAAATGAATTAACACATAAAACATAACCCATGTCATACATCACATTTAATTGTTATACATCAAAGAAGAAAAGATAGAACATTGGTTCATTAAATTTATGTGACGCACTCTGCACTCACAGTGTCTAATGAGACGACTGAGTTTGTGTGTCAGATGATATAGTGGAAAGTGTATACTTCATCTAGGCTGTTACATGCAAGCTAACTTTCTAAATTTTGATTTGATGCACACATCGGATACTAAATTCTGCATTCCAAAATAATTTGGAAATGGTACCAACAGTAGCATTGGGTTCACATAAGGCATTTCATGAATTATATATTATCAATACAGGAATGCTGTATGATTATAAAGTTTGTTAATCCAGCAGGAGGCTCTGTTTTTCTCCCTAATTAAGTAATTTTAAATTCCCATCTGTCACAAAGCTCGCTCTCCATTATCAAGCATCAGATAGAAACCAGACAGAGGTTGAAGGCTATAATGTGATTCCTCTCAAGCACCTGAAGACAGTTGACCACATCTTTTTGAAGTGCTGCTCACAAAACATCAAGGGGTGGTGTAGCTCTCCCATGGAGGGAAGGACTAACCTTTCACTTCTGCTTGCACAAGCTCACAGCCACCCATGATTGCCTAGTATGGCTGTGACTGATATGACAGCATGGCCAATTATTCTCCCATGGACTCTTAGTATTTGAACTTCTGATTGTCAGATGGAAGGGTGAAAATTTTTCTGATGTGCCTTCAGGTGAGCCTGAAGTTTGGGTTTTAAGCAATTCCAGGGATGTTGCATTAGGCTAACAACCAAAATACATCAATCAGCTGTGTCATTACAACAGAAAAACATGGGCAGCTTT
Source organism: Heterobranchus longifilis (assembly GCA_028570985.1). Taxonomy (NCBI): domain Eukaryota; kingdom Metazoa; phylum Chordata; class Actinopteri; order Siluriformes; family Clariidae; genus Heterobranchus; species Heterobranchus longifilis. The sequence goes on along the minus strand of JAOVVB010000027.1, from coordinate 7,186,158 downwards.
AGCCACTCAGGGCATGACTCCACAAGACCTCTATGGGTGTCTGGCACCGGGACATTGGCAATGGATCCAATATTGGGTGCTGTTGGTTGTGAGGTGTTTGGAGGTGCAGATTTATTAGTTTGGCACAACCTATGAGTGCTTGGTTGGAATGGGATCTGGGAAATTTGGAGGCCGGGTCTGCAGCCTTGGGCACTTTGCTTGCTGGACCCCATGGTTTTGGTCTGTGGTACACTGGGAGTTCTCGTGCCTTTTTTGTGCCACATTGGCTTTTCAGTGGAATTGGACCAGACAGGCTGGTCTTTGGTCTCCGCAGACATGAGTGAACCATAAGTGCTCATTATTCTGTCAATAGTTTTGATAGTCAATGTTAATGTGCTAATATTATGTGGTGCTAATGTTGATTAGTGTATTGCTGATGTGATATACTGGCATGCAAAGTGTTGCTAGCTGAAAAACTATAAAAATTCTCATTCAACAGTTAGTTCTGGCACACAATTCGTCATAACTGGTTCAAAGAGCGGTTGAAAAAGTGCATACATTTCCTAGAATTACTACAGTATTGTTAGCGATATCAGCAGCATACATGGCACATGCTACTTTTTGCTCTTAATGGCTTAAAATCTCATCGTTTAAAGATTTTAAGAAAGAAGGGAACCCAATTATATAAGAAGCCCTTTTATCTGTAATGTACAAATCAATATGAGTTAGAGTCGTTCCATGCAATGAGTCCGGCTTCTATTTTTGCTAGCCAGGCAAAAATAAACTGAACATTTAATCATAATGTGTATGAAATGTCACTGACTGTGTATTAATGTATTGTTTATAGAACTGTGAGAGTGTAATATCACTTTTGCAATAGTTCAGTTATTCTGAATATAAACATGTCTATAATAAATATTATATATATATATATAGTATCTCTAGTTGCTTTGCCAGTGGTGTAAAGGACATTTGGATGAACATCTGCAAAGGTATTATGTACAATAGGTTACAGGTTTTGAGGTTATGACAAGAAAGTTGCAAAGTCCTATGTCTTGCCAGAGTCAGTAATTTAACAAGGCACTTAACCTTCACCTACTTACTATACCTGTACGCTTGTATTGTTTTCTGTCACCTTTAAATGACTTAATCTAAACACATCTGCCAAATGAACCAGTGTAAATACATAATTATTCCTCCGGGGGATTGCAGTAATTGAGTATGTAATTTGACACATACTGTAATTATGTAGCAACACACCTGCTAGAAAATGTCACACAGTTTAGTTTCGACTAAAAAGTCTAAAAAAAAAGTCATACTTTTAAACAATTCTCTTTCAGTTTAGTTTGAGAATGTTACAGTAATACAAGGTGAGATCTATCAGCATGTCAACATCAGGATATAATAAACAATCATTTCTTGGAGTTCCACAGAAACCCATAGTATTAAAATTGTTATTCAGCTCTACACTCGAGCTCTCCCAAAGCAGCATTTTTATATATAAAAAAACATTATTTACTACATTGTTCACCTTTTCAAATCTCTTTGCACATCTCTTTGCAGTTTGAAACATCAGTTTATTTCATGTTCAATGTACTGTCAATGTATTGTCAAATGTACTGCAACAATCAAAACATCAGGATGTTTTAGATAAAGCACATTTATCAGAACACCAGTGGTATTTTTTTTTTCTTACAGTAGGCCTACAAAACTTCATAAAAGGCAATGCTGACAGAAAGATAAAAAGAATAAAATAGCATCTGATAAATGCAATGTGTGCTAATTGTTCTGGGTAGTTGTGGCTCAGAGGGTTAAGGCACTGAGTTACTGATGAGAAGGTCGACGGTTCGATCCCCAGCTCCACCGGGTTGTTGGGCCCTTGAGCAAGGCTCTTAACCCTATCTGCTCCGGGGTGCTGTATCATGGCTGACCCTTGCTCTGACCCCAGCTATGTTGGGATTTTTGAAAAAAGAATTTCACTGTGCAGTAATGTATATGTGATGAAATAAAGGCTTAACTTCTGGTAATGCAGCTCAGCCACTGTAGAACATTTACTATGGACATCCAGTACTTTTTCTCCGTTGATATAGTGTGATTTATTACGGCCAAATTGCATGGATAGTCTTATTGGGCTTAATTTCTAGATGTAGTTGTTTTTGGATTACTTTATTTTAAATAATTGGAATGAAATGACATTTTAAAAAAGACACAAAATTTACCTGGGAATTGTCCAATACATCCCATGTTGGCTTGATCGGCTTGGGAAGTTTGGAGGCTGGGTTGGTGCGATTGGGCTCTTTGAATGCTGGACCCTACTGTGGGTATGGGGTGGGCTGTGGCACACTTGGTGTTCTGATACCTTGGCACCCATACTGACTTTTTCAGCAATTTGTGCTTCCTTAGCTTTTCCACAAGATCAGACCAGACGCGCTGGCCTTTGGTAGCAAGGGTAAGTCTTGGGCATCCATGATCCTGTCATTAGTTTACTGCTAAATAGTTGGTGATCAGTGTTGTTTTGTCATTAGTCGTAATGTTATAGTTGACTGGTGTATATATGAAGGGCATTCAAGTCAAACCAGGATAACAGAACACAGTTATAAGAAAAAACTGCCTTTATTTCTCTATGTAATCCCCTTCTACACTAATGCACTTGTCCCAGCGTTTCATTTGTGCTTGGACACCAGAAAATTCAGACTGTCTGCTTCACGACTGAAACTCTGGCCTCCCAGTAACAGTTTTACATGTGGAAACTGCAAGCATGTGGAAAAGCGATGTCAGGACTATAATGGAGATGTGGTGATAACTCCCTGCTGAGTTCCTGTAATGTGCTAGTGGTGTTCGTGAATGATTGTGTGTACAGTTCCCACAGACAGATAAGTCTCTTCTGCAAGCTGGTGACAGGTTATCCATCGATTTTCAAGGATCAGTTCTACTCTACGAATGTTCATGAGAATGACTACAGTGGGATCTGCGCCACCTCAGCTAGAATCATCAGTTACGTAACATAATTATGCATGCAGATATCACAGTGAAATTTGACATACTGATTAACTTTTGTTTGGGCTTAAATATACAGTAATCAGTTATGAAAGAAAGTACTGTATGTAACCATTTGTGACCTGAGGTTTAGAATTAGTAATATCTGCATGTCTGCTGAATGCATGTTCTCACAAAGCAATGTAAAACATTTTTACAGTAAAAAAAAATCAAGAAAAAGGACATTGCAATTTAAAAACAACTGCAGACAGCATTACATCTCATTCGTCTTGTTTTTTTTTTGTCTCCTCTGGCTATCTGTCTGAAGCATTTGGCAGACACTATTATCCAGAGTGACTTACAGAATTGCTTTGTAGTCTTCATCAAATATAAATTCATGCTTGTACAAATTGGTCACTGTCTAGGTATGCTATCGAGCTAAAATCATGTTACAGATGGGTTACAGTACAGATAAAATATAATAATAATAATAATAATAATAATAATAATAATAATAATAATAATTATTATTATTATTATTATTATTATTATTGAAGTTTTTGTAATTTGAGTGCTTGGTAAAGCAACTATGAAAATACCAAGTGAACTGTAAGTGTCCAGTTTTAGTGAGTGTATGCCCACTGTAGCCTCAGATTGCTGTTCTAGAGTGACAGGAGTGGTCTTCAGCTGATATGCCTCATGACTAGATTTAAAAAAAATTTTATGCTTTTCCATCGCTTACAGATATAAACAATGGTTACCTGTCTGACCAATCTTCTTTAACTTATCAATATCAATTAACAATGTCTTTCTGTGTGCTCACAAGACAGTTTTGTTTTACACAATAATTTTGTGTAAACTGATGTGCATAGAAATCTAAGATTGCCAGTTTTAAAAGATGTCCAGTAAGTAAGTGCATGTTATAGTGTAGTGCATTTATTTATTTAAGTAATTAATTTTTTATAGCAACGAGGGCTGTAGTGGAGGCTAAATGCACATAAACAGTGTATACACAGCTCCTACATTTTAAGAATATATTTTTCCCACAAACGACAAGCATTATCACAGATTAAATTTTTTTTTGCCAAAGTTATTCCTAGAATGGCCTCTAATCAACTTGGGTTATTCATATTGTTTGATTCCTTAATTTTAAGCTGTGATCAAACACATGGTCTCTTGTATGTGTTAAAGTTGAATATGGATATATATATTTTTAATGGAAACTGCAAGCCTCTTTCTGCCAATGCTATCAAAAGGTGCCAAGCAGTCACTGACTTAATCTTCATCTATACCACTTTATCCTATAAGCTTATCCCAGGAGACTTAGGGCACGAGGATAGGGTGCCAATCCATCACAGGGCACATAGACACATACTGTACACACCTGCATTTACACACTATGGAAAGTTAAGGAACAACAATTATTTTAATCTGCATGTCTTTGGACTGTGGGAGGAAACCGGAGCACGTGGAGTAAACCCGCCAAGCACAGGGAGATCATGCAAACTCCATGGACACAGACCTGAGGCGGGAATCAAACCCTTGCCCCTGGAGCTGCAAGGCCACAGTGCTTACCGATAAGCCACTGTACCGCCTGGCCTCAAACACAAAGGGGGGGGGGGGGAAACCATGAGAATATTTTTTTATCTTTATGGACTTCAGCTATGTTTTTTACTCTTATTCTATAAATAAACTATTACTTTGAATTCACATATTTTCCCCCAAGAAATATTCCTTTTTTTCCAGTATGTCGAAGTCTGCATTACCTTTTTTATATTTTTTTACCACTACATCCCTGATCGCAACACTGGATGATTGGCCTCTCTTCTTTATTTGTCTTTAATGCTAGAATTGTTTTATGCTTTGCCTATAGTTCACTGTATTTTTTCTTATTGTTTATTTTGCTAATCGTTGTTTGATAACAATCAATGTCTGAAACATGCCTCAAAGGCGGTATGAGGAATTGAATATCGGTATGAGGAATTGAATAAACTCTAAAAATTATGCATTTTGTGTCAAAGCAATGAAATTTATAGTCAAAGAGGTACCATAGAGATTGCTGTTGTATTAAATGTATAAGGTTTTAAATGTGAAAAAAAAAAATATTATTTTAAGAATCCTAAAGTGTCCTTTGTCTTTTTAGTATTTTTTAAATCATACATATTAACAATGTTTATGATGAAATAAACATTAACATGTTTTAGAATAAGCACTCTCAATTTCCAGGAATGTTATACAACTGTAATGTTGAGACAGTTGTTTAAAAGAAGCTACATACAGTATGTTTTGTATAATGCCATTTTTATTGACTTATTTTATAACACAGGCCAACAGAATTTAACCGAAACATTTTCTCTGTTATTCTTTAAAGCCCAAAATATAATGAACCGAACTGAAATGCAGGCTCAGCGAATGTCGCTGTCATTGTCTTAGTTCTCATTAGCCCGAGGCAGAACAGCACGCAAATTGTTTAGCGTTTAAATATCTTCAATGATGCATGCGAATTGGCCCGGATTTATGATCTCCTGCTCTCTGACAACCATAATGGCTTATGCAAATGAATGATTAATTGGATTTAGGGAAGAGCTGGGGTAAATGAGCTGAGTAAAGAAGAACGTATGAATAAATGAAGGATGATAAATACACAACTGTGATGTTCCTTTTTTTTTTTTAACCATCTACTCATCAAAGAATAACATTAGTATACATGCTGGCATTATCTGTCCTGAAGCCTGGTCATGAATAGAACTGATCGATGTACTAATCCTTTTTGAAGTATTGACCAAAAAAATGTGTGTTTTAAAATGCATGGATTATGGAGGTAATAAGTAATAAGTGCATCTGGCAGTCTTGCATCAGCCTAAGAAAGCAGTATGATTTTTTATTGTTATTTTTTTACTTTTCATGTTTACTTTATCGTCTTATAACATTTTATTGTAGACAAACTCTGAACATTTTTTTTCAGTCCTTGGAATGCTCGTAATGAACTATGAGGACCTTTTGTAAGGTTGGAAAGTTTTAGTTTTTTTTCCCCCTCCCACATACTGCAGCACCTCGAGTAATAACATTCTATATCTTAAGCAGCTGAGATGTGTGCCCTTAAGGTTAAGGTTAGCTTTCAAAGGACGCTATGCGATTTTTCCTTTTTTTTTGAGAGAGATGCCAAAAACATTGTTAAATAAATCAGCTTGTTAGTCACAGAAATTTTAGATGATGTACCTTTCATACCTGCAGCATTTTTTATATACTCGCAGAATTAGTGCATCCACAGAAAATAGAAAATTATAAGCAAAAATATTAAATTTAATAGTCTGACTTGAGTCATTAAAATTAGTTAATTAAAAGGATTAAATGCAGTTAATATAGTAGACTGTGCGTTCAGCTTAGTTAGATGGTAAATATGAAGTGGGAGGGCATTCTTGAAACATCCATGTGTTGTTGGCAAGGTTGTGCTGCTCATTGTTTACGAATGTCTTTTTAAATCTGTCAGGAGGTTAAGGAGATTTCCTGAGGGCATCATTATACTAACTGGGCTAACAATGTGAAAAAGTGTTCGATTCTTGTCTAAACTTGTCTAGTCTACTTTTCATATCAGAAGTAATCTGTAGCTCTTTGAGTCCCATGTACGAGGCAGCTTCTGATAGTAACAGAGCATGACCATGTTAAAGGGTTTGATATAAAATGGATCAGATGGGGTTACCCAAACTTGAATCATGCACGCCAGGTTGAGTGTACACTGTCATTAAACCAAAGAAGCAGCCATACCAAATACTTAGAAGCTGTTGTCAATCATATGTTTTGAAATCAAAATTTGCCCACTTATTCATTCTCTATAGAGCTTATCCTGTACAGAGTGATGGGATGCCTGGAGACTATCCCGGGGGACTTGGGGCACGAGGCGGGGTACACCCTGGACTGGGTGCCAATCTATTACAGGGCATAGATTGTAATAGATTGGCACCCAGCCTAATAGGAAACGCAGATTAGCGTACCCTGCATGTCTTTGGACTATGGGAGGAAACTGGAGTACCCAGATAAGGGAGAATGTGTAGTCTCCACGCAAACAGACTGGGAATCAGATCCTCGACCGTGGAGATGCAAGGCCACAGTGCTAACCACCTACTATAATTTTTTCATTTTATGCAATGAAATAGCTATACAACAATCAATATTTAGTATGAGTTCTTTATTCTTCAAAACCTGCTTCATCTTGCTGGGCATATAATCAAAAAGATGTCTGCAGTACTTGTGGTGTCATTTGCTTAATCTATGCCTATGGTACTTGACTGCTTCCTGCAGATCATGTACAAAAGGCAGGTACTTGACCACTACTGCCTTCTTCACTATTGTGAAGCTAAAAACTAGGGATTTTTTTTTTTATTTTTACTAATTTTACTGGTAATTAGCACATCTCTTTAGCCAGATGGGCTAGAACTAATTACTGAAATCACCTGTTTTGTGTATGGGGAGAATTAGTACATGGTATATGTTGTCTTAATACTTTTGGCCACAAGTGTATATGTTTAAGACCAGAAATAAGGTATAGAGACACGCTTTTAAATATCACACAACTCAATAACACTCAGTATGCGGTTCGTGCCTTTGATCATTTAAAGAAGAGATAACAAGTAAGTGAGAAAAACACTGGTGTCCATAGAGACACTTTATTAAGGTCTTGCATGGAGATGGAACAGACTAATGAGAGTAAGTTAATTAGTTGTTGCTGGTGGCGTGAAATAGGTCAGATGTTTACATGTTTGAGAGTACTAGCATGAAAAGAGACTTTAAAAAAAAATCCCTTTTGTATCAAGCCTCTTCCAGAAATATGAATATTACTGTATATACAGTCAAAAGAAAAGTATATATTTTGACTGTTTACTCTGAAACTGATCTTTACTTTCTAATCTTTACAATTTGCAATCCATGAAGGTGAGTGGGAAGCTGATTTTCCCCTGCTTGCTATTTACCATAAAAAAAATACAGCTGAAAACATTCTAATCACCTAGAACTGATACCCCTTAATGCAGCATTTCCACCATTTCTGGAGTTTAAGAATGGTGTGGGAGTGTGTAATAATATTATCAGCTGATGAGAGAAGACTTCCACTGAGCCAGCAATGCCTGAGAGAATGAAAAGTACGTTACAAAGAATAATAAAATTTATAAAAATACAATAATAGTTATCAAAATCTAAAATAGGGAAAATAATAATAATAATAATAATAATAATAATAAGCACCAACATAGATTTATTAGTAAGTAAGTAAGTTCAACTTTCCTTTCCCTTCGTTGTTCATCAATTGTATTTCTAAATCTAATTACTAATTCATTGTAACTGCAGGATTTTTATGAAAATTTATTATGTATTTGTCTACAATGACCTTTTCTCCTTAAATTCTCCCTGATTTTGAGAGGACAAGAACTCACACTTTTCTTTTTTCATGCTGTAGTTTGCTGTCTTTGGTTCCTATCAGAATTAAAGGACTCTAGAATACAGACTATTTGTTCAACGTTGCTTAGGTTCTCTGTCACTAGTCATTAGCTCAAGGATGAATGCCGTATCTCTTTAATGTATATATGTATAAAGTCTGTGAAGAAGTGTGGAAATGCTTAAATCAAGGTTAAAAAAAACCTTATACTGATTATAAGCAATGACACCCTTTATGCTCTGAACAGGCAATGATAGAGCTTAGACCAGCAATTTCTTCCAGTATCTACTGTACAGCTGCTGATTGGTAACTATCTGAATATGATGGATAGTCCAATCTGGAAGTATTCATAACTTTGTCCAAGGACACGCTTATCATGCGACAGGAGGTCAAATTAAATCATCACAGGCCATTCAAATGATTCGATACGACAGTGAAAAAAGGGGATATCTCCTTTTATAATACCACAGAACTATCAAGAATTCATAAACTATTTTATATTGAAGCCTGTGAAAAGGACAAATGTCACAATAACACATTGAGCGCTTCATCCTCCCGTACCTCCCCCCCCACCACCACCCCACCCCCCCCTTTAGAGACGATGTGAATTTTCATTAGGTACACTTTTCCCTTGAGGAGACAGTGACCTGAATTCACCGGAGTGAACTTTGCATTCAAACGCCTCCCTGTGCCTGCAGGATAATACATTCAACGTGGGAACAAAGTGTTTTATAGAGTCTCTTTCAAAATTCCAAAGACATTATATTTAAAAAAATATATATATAAATGACTGTACACAACTTTCCTTATCATGGGGTGGAATTCACAGTTGCTCTAATTATCATGCATGTAATGCAAGCTATCATAGAAAAACTGGGGATTGTCAGTTTATTATTACCTGTACATAGAGAGAGAGAGAGAGAGAGAGAGAGAGAGAGAGAGAAGGATGAAAATATACTTAACTCATCCTTTAAAAAATGATGATGAAAATATATAATAAATGTGACTGTATTACATCCTTGTAATACTGTTATTTTTTTTATTTAACACATCACAAGTTAGTATCCAATTAACTTGTATTGGCAAACCATTAACTTGCCATTTATTCCATTTTGATTAGTGTCTGATGCTTTGCTTGAGGCAGATGATTTAGATGCGTTTGCTCATTAAGAGTCAGTAACGTTAAAGATGTGCACGCTCACATTTTCTCTACATGGACAATACAGTATATGAAATCAAATCCTCATGTTAGCCTAGGCCTAGGCAATGTTTTGAGAAAAAGAAAAACCCAATATAATAAACATACAATAATTAAAATTTTTCAAAAGATCGGTATCTTTATTTTTGTTTTGTCTTTTATCTTTTTCTTTGTTCATGTAAATATTTAAGTCACAATTGTAAATAAATGCAAAACAGAACATCATCCATGAATTCATTCATTTATTTATTTATTTATTTATTTTTACTTTTAAAATGTTTCCCTTGGGTATAATCATGAGGTTGCAAACAAACAAACAAAAACAAACAAATAAACAAACAAACAAAATCATGAAATAGGTACTCCTTAAATTGGGCGCATAAGCAGGTAAAAATAATATCGAGTGCAATTAATAACATCAAATAAAGTTTCAGATTTGAAACAGTTTGGAACTAGATAAACGTACTGTCTGTCATATTGTGAGGAGACTGGGGAAAAAATGAAAAACAAACCCAGAGATCTCAGTTTTAACACACAAAGCACAGTTTAGTTCTGGTCTTCTAGTCTGCTGGCTGTCAACCTTTCTAATGAACTGTTAAACACTGTCAAACTTTATACACAACATGTCTGTTTGAAAATTGTGTAAGAAAGCAGCACATCTTCTTGAGAGCATCTTGTAAAATACACTGTGTAAATTTCACAAGCATCGTTTCAACAGCAAAAATGTGGACGTCTGAACATGTGGAGGTGGTTGGTACAGTACTTCTAGGGGCTTTTGTAAAGATAGATGGATTTATATTGTATATTTCTGGCCAAAAACCTATCTGCCTTTGCCAGGAGGTTCAGATATGGTCGAACATGCAGCCAAATCACCACAGAAATGATTAAAGGTAATCTCAATTTATGCACTCAAGAATGTGAAGCAGCTTAAAATATTCCTCCTGGAGGACTGAACAAAGTCCATCTTTACTTTATCCTTGTGATCATTTACAGAAAGGAACTGTCCTTCTTTCCAAGGCTGGTGTGAAAAAATATGGTATTAATTGTATTGCTATTAAAAAAAAAAAAATTAATAAAACAAAAAAAAATATATATATACAGTATTTATTATTTATTAGCTTTCATACTGCAACTAAGGTTAAGTCCAGAATTATTAACACATTTT
>JAOVVB010000027.1:7163692-7175263 GCA_028570985.1 Heterobranchus longifilis | reverse complement strand
TAACATTTCGCTGGAGATCACTGATTCCCGAAACACCAGTGGTGACAGAGATTGGACAATGGCCTCCTGAGGGTGCCAGGTAGGAGGTCTTATTCTCTGTTGGAATTTTATGCGCGCCTCCCCGAGGAGAGACACCTCCACGGCCCTGGGCGCACCAGCCTCAGGAGATGATGCTCCTCAGGTCCGGTCTCCTTGAGGCAGACTGTGAAGCGTGGCGAGCCGCAACCCAGTCCCTACGAGGGGGTGCTCGACTCGCCACACTTTCTTTTTGTGCTTCATGCCTTAAAGGGACCGGACCTGGTCGGGACTGGGTGGCCGACGGCCTCGACTCTTGAGCACGGCGGGGAAGAAACCTCACAAACGCTTACTCGTAGCGCGTTTCTCGTAGCGCTTCGCCTCCCAAAACCTAGTGGCGACGGCGTTGACGGTGTCGCCAAATAGGCCGGAAGGCGAGATGGGGGCATCAAGGAGGAAAGTACAATCTTTATCTTTGATGCCTGTGAGGTTGAGCCACAGATGTCTCTCCGTGGCAACAATGGCAGCCATAGAACGGCCGATGGCACAGGCCGTCTGCTTGGTCGCACGGAGAGACAAATCCTTGGCTCGGTGCAGCTCTGAAGACCCGCCAGTGCTCAAGTCCTTCAGCAGGTCAGCCTGGTATGCCTGCAGAACCGTCATGGTGTGCAGGGCAGCACCAGCCTGACCTGCTCCTTGAAAAGCCTTCCCCACCATCGAAGATGTTAGTCTGCACGGCTTGGTGGGGAGAGTGGGCTTTTTCAATAATGATGAGCTCCCAGGAGAGAGATAGCCTGCAAGCATCTCTTCAATCTGGGGCATCATCATATAACCCTGTGCCTTTGTGTCAACGATAGTCGAATAAATCGACGTCGAAGGCATAAAGACACGGGAGGAATAAGGTTTACTCCATGACCGAGTCACCTCGTCATGGAGGTCACCAAAGAAGGGGAGAGACCGTTGCTGAGGTCCCTACCCCCAGCCACCCGACAGAAACCTGTCGTCTAGCTTTGAGCGTTTGGAGGTCTCTTGCTCCTGTTTTGGCCAGTTGAGGTGTAGGCGTTTGACCACCCCAGTTACCACCACAAGTAACTCCTCGTTTGCTCATTCGTCACAAAAGGAGCGTTCTGACGTGGCAATTTCCATCTCAGCAGAAGCAAGAGAAGAGGTCTATTCTGCCCGATCAGAAGAAGCGCCGAAGCGCGCTTGAGAAGCGGACGCAAGAGTCTCCTGATCCGGCGAGAGCGTGGGAGAAAAGGGCAAATCCATCCAACACATTGATTTCTCATGCCTGTAGAGTGTATTATACTGACGTGGTGACAGTGTAAAGACACCCTCCGATGTTAAATTTGAGCCGAAAATTTAGAGCAGTTTTAGAATGGTCGTCTATGGGGGAAAAAGATGGAGGAGGCTGCGCTCTGATGGCATTTGTGAGAAAACCGTAAATCTGATCTCAAAGATGAAGACACTGGATGAAAGAAGACAACGATAGCTATGTTTTGATGTATAAATTATACATGTAGGGCAAAAGGTTTGGGCAGCAAAGAAGACGAAAGACCTTTTTTTTTTATTATTCTCCACACTCCACACTGTTTTTATGGCAGTTGACAGTGGCACGAACATTCCGTGAAAAATCTCAATTTTCATAAAACTTAAACTGCTCTTGTGAAACAATCATAAAAGATAACAAGATGAGGGTCTACGATGAACGGTACAGGAATAGTTATTCGCCAAAATCCCCATTATAAGTCAATGGTCCAAATTTGGGGACCTCTTGTGCCCCGGGGATAAAACTTATACCCTCTTGCGAGGTATATTTCTATGTGGTAAATTTTACGTTTCTACAAAATTCCCTCTCTGCGCTACAATCCGTCAAAGTTGGTTTCAATGTTAAGTCTATGTGACTTTGACACCGAGCGTCGCATCATCACAACTGAGACAACGGTTTTTCTCTCTCTTGCGCTGCGGGTATTCATCTCCCCTGATGGGTCTTAGTGCTCGTCTCTTACTGGTATTATCAACATCCATGTGTATGTGTGTTTTCTTTCTCTTGCGCTGCAGAGTGTGTGTGTTATGTATGTGCGCGCATAATTTGACACCGCGCCTGTTCAAACACAAACACACACACGCTCTCTTTCTCTCTCGCCTTTACTGTGTGTAAGTGTTTAAGTGTGTGTGTTATGTGTGTGCGCGCATGTAATTTGACACCGTGCCGGTTCACTCTGACAGACAGACAGCCATAAAAAATCTGATCTGTGTCACATTAACGTAAAAAATTTGAATTTGCATTTACAGCGTTTCATTTCATTATCTGAGCAGTTGATGATTAAGGGCCTTGCTCAAGGGCCCAACAGTGGCAAATTGGTAGTGCTGGGGTTTGCACCTAGGACCTTTCTATCAGTAGTACCTTTACCACTTAGCTGAATTGAGTTACTTGCATTGACTTGCATAGTCAATTCAGTTCCGCGCGGTGGCCGTAAGTACTGTTCATCGCAATTCAATGCGAGTTTTGGCGATTACGCTTCCTATCTTTCTGCAAGAAACATTAAACATGTTTAAATTTTTTTGCCAGTCCTCGCGGCAGCTCGTGGACCCTGCGAAACCAAACACAATCAAACGCAGTCAAACTGCTTAGGGGTGTAATGTGAATGTAGCCTTAGATAGGTCTCACCACACACTGTAAGAGTGTCTTTAAGATTTAGTTTTAATTATTTCCTGCTGATATGCTGAAATGAGCAATACGAGATAGAGATATTCAAATACTGTATATTCCTGTTGTTTCTTTGTCTGATGTCCAGGTCAGGCAAAAAATTAAATCTATAAATCCAGCCATTCAAACATGTGACATCAGCATACTGTATGGCATAGAATTATGTGAATGCATATCAAGAGCTTTAGTTGATGTTAACATCAAACATTATAATTGGGTTTTATAATGTAATTCTTGCATGATTGTGGGTGCTAGACAGTGTAGTAGGAGTAAAAACTTCTCTCCTGGGTTTGTCACGAACAATAGTTTAAACAAAATACTGGAAAATTCTGAATTCTGTGGCAAGAAATATCTTGATTAGAAAGGTAATGAGGTTATGGCCAGATGGTTCAAGCTGACCTGCAAACTACAGTACAGTAACTCAAATAACTGTCCATCACAACTGTAGTGAGTAGAAAGCATCACAGCATGCACACTACATTCAACTTTTAGGCAAATGCTCTACACGAGTAGAAGACCACATAGTACCACATAGAACACAAAATTGGCAAAAAATGACACCTTGACTGAAAAATCTTAATTTCTGCTTTAAAATGCAGATAAAAGAATGAGCATTCAAATTTGCCATCAAACCATGAATCCATGAACCCAATCTGCCATTTATCACCAGTTCTGGCTACTGGTAGTGGTACTGGAGTAGAATCTCAAATCTCAAATTTATAAACAGCTTTTCAGTTTAAAAATGTTATTCTATGGGACTGCATTACCTTAGTCAGTGATTTTTATCTCAATGTTTAATCTCATAAACTAATCTTATAAAAGTTAATGTGGACTAGTTTAAAGCGTTGGAACGCAGACTTTACAGGATTTTTAAGCCACACTGATCATCAAATGAGCTCCAGATTGCAGGACAGTAATAGCAATCAGACTATATGATGCATAACACAAATGAATCACAAAAAAAGCAAAAACTGCAGTCAGAAAAGCTATTGAAGCTTACAGTGCACTTCAATCATGCACAGACTATGGGCTGCACATTATACTGGCATTAAGTGAACATTACACAATTGAAAAAGCCATTAATATGTAATCACAACCACAGAAAAGCATTTTGAGGCTATAAAACATTGGAAAATCAACGTAACTGTGCATATTCATCAAAGTTGCATGGAAGCAATCATAGATTTAAGTGCATAAAATGGTGGATGAATGAATCTGTGTGTCTACTTCATGTCTACTTCAAGTGATGTATAACATCAAACATAAAACTCTGGTTTTAGCAAAAATGACAAGTAAGCTTAAAAAAAAACAATATTTTAGAAAAAAACAGACAGAGGTGGTTAAGTGCAACAAATAAAAATATGAACAGTTTGACAGCAAAACACAATAAACTGACATTTACTTATTTTGGGAAATTTTTTTTTTGACCCACAAGGCTGTTTATAACAAAACATGTCATTCGAAAACTACCACATAATTTTTCTTAAAAGTTTAAAAATTATTTTTGAAAAGTTTTAAATCAGCCACAACACATGGCAGCTCTGTTTTCGAGCAAAATTTTATGTACAAACTTTTTAAGCAAAACTTGACCTCGCTTCTTTCTGTCAGGTGATCAGTGTAGCAGAACTGGAACTGTAGCTGCCATGAGTAAGTGAAATACTTTTAGTGGATTATTAAGGAATGGTGAAGCCCAGCAGTAATAAATGACAGATACGTAGTGCACAATACGTTCTGTGGAACATGCCATTATTATTATGTTTTAGCGTTTTCAAAAATCCCTCAAAATTTAGATCGATTTTACAAAAACAATATTGACATAACTTTTTCCAATTTGTGCTTTTTAACACATGTGCCACTCAGAGAAAACGTGCACAAGTTATTCTCTATGAGTATACAATACTTTCCTGGTTCATTTGGTAAAAGAAAAACAAACAAACAAAAAAACCTGAAAAAAATTAGTTACAGTATCTTGTTTTCCTGTTAGCTTTTTCAAATACATTTTTGCCATTTAATACTGTAAATGCCATAAAACCTGCACACAAACCAAAAATTAAAGAAATAAAATCTAATTTTAATGGAATATTATTGAGAAAAATGTAGTGCCAAGTGTTTGACGTTGTAATCCATTGGAGGCCAAACTAGGCTATTAGAACATTAAAAAACTAAACAGTTTAAGGCCAAAAAACAGGCAGAATCCTTAAATGCAAATCCTTTTTTTTCATTTGCAGGCATATGGATTGATTACAAACACTAGTTACAATACATTTTAGCATTTGATCAAGGCTTGTAATTTTGTTAATTATACATGTTATTGACTTAAGAGGTGCTGAAACTGAAATAGACTGTGACATTCTTTGGCGATATAAAATTAGGTAATAACCTCCAAATTGTTCAATATGCAAGTATATTGTAATAACTCAAATATGTACTTGGTACACTTATATTTTGGGGTCCTGTGTAAGAAATTTGATTATTAATATGAATTTATTCTCCTGTTATTATTCTAAAATCAATTTTAACAGTTATTCAAGCATTTTTTAGGCCATTATAGTTTTATGCTGAAATTGACATGCACTTTGACCAGATAGTGAAGGCATGTCAAAGATTAATCCTCTGAATAAGCAAACTTTCAATGAAATTTGCATACCCTCATTTTGCAATCAGATAATGAATAGGGCCGGGTACATATACTGTATGGGAAGAACATCAGCTCCCACTAAAGTAAAAGGGAAGTTAGAAAAGTTAACCTTGCCCTTATTGTACACAAGACTAAAACAAATGATCTCCCGAAGGCATTATTACTGAAGAAAAACACTCCTCCTGAAATGATGTCAAGTTTATTTTTTTATGCAAGATGGGTCTTCAAACACACTTTACACAGTATTAATTTGGAGCACATTGTGGGCTGTCAGAGACCTTTGGCAACCTTACTTCAAATAATAGTTCTTGGTAAAGAAGCAAGAAGCAGCAAGATTATAAATTTGCATGCTCCAACTGGAGTGTCAAATTCTGTACGGTTAAGGTTAAGGTGAGGGATGGGAATTTAATAATAAGAATTCATAAGAAACAACATTCATTTAGTGGTTCCCAAATTGGAGTCCCAGTGAAGCATAGCCATGGGCAATCAGATTTTTTTTGTTTGTTTAAATTACATACAGTGAAGAAAACCCTCTATTATTATGATTATGATTATGATTATTATTATTGCACTTTTAACCCAAAAACTTTTGCAATTAATGCGGGTCATATGGATGGAGAAATTAATGTGAGAAACAAAAAATCAGGTTAAGTCAAAAAGTACCCCTTAAAAAACTGCGCCAAAACCAACTTTTTAAAATACATAGGGACTTAGAGTGTAGACACAGTGAATGAGCAAAACACCTACCTTTGTTTCTATCTTGCGGATTTGTCCTTAATATTGCTCATACCCTCACTAAACCTAAAACAAACAGAAGAGCTGGGCCTCTGAATAGAGAAGATTGGTCAAACTGTTTGGAGTTTATGACTATTTGTTTGTGACCTGACACCAAAATCCCCATTGGATAACATGAGGCTCCAGTTGTATGATTTTTCCTATAATCTGCCACAAACAATAATGTATTTAAATTGCTCTTGCGACCAAATTTTTGGAATACACACACCAAACCTGATATGGAGCAAAATTAAAGCCTTATGTAGCTGTCCACTCACACATACTCACTAGACTCATAGACAGTATAAGTGCTTACATTTTGGGAACTGTGTGCACAAAGAATTAGCTGTTTTCACTTTTAAAAAAGTCTAGTCCTTCATGTTACTAATGTGTATTTTACAGTACGTACCATCAAGATTCCGCCTTTTAGTCAGCTGATATTGTCTTTTAAATTAACCTTGTGTTTTGGGTGTTGCTCATGCTTGCTTTGATCGGCAGCTGCTTTGTCAAAATCTTAGTTTTTCATGTATTTATGAAAGAGCAGTGCATTTTAGCACCTGTTTTTAACAAGCCCATGGAATGCACTACACTTTGGTTAAAAATTGGTATGATATAATACCAGAAATAATATTTTCCTGTTATTTTAACAAAAGTAATTTGCAGTACTGATTGCAGTTTTCAGCAATTTCTACTGTAAAGAAAATGGCAGCTAGTTATTAAAAAAATATATAGCTAGACACAGTTAAATTTTCAGTACAAAACTATTCATAATTTATAAGATTTATCATTTACCATGCTTAGCTGTTAATGTAACAGCTTATAAAAGCAGCTCCTTGTCTACTTATTTGCTATTTACACATTCTCTTCGGCAGACTACAGAAAATCTGAGCATTTGCAGGATGTGATAGATTTTAATTTTATTTTGTATACATCACTCCCTCACTTGCTCATTGTTTATATTGCTTTATCCTGTATACAGGGTCGCAGGGGGTCTGGAACCTGTCCCAGGAGACTTAGGGCACAAGGTGGGGTACAACAACTTGGAAACACCAATTAGCCTAATCTGCATGTCTTTGGATTGTGGGAGAAAACCAAAGCGGGAAAGGAATCGAACCCAGACCCTGGAGATGCAAGACAACAGTGCTAACCACTAAGCCAAATGAAATATAACTTTTTTTAATGGACAATAATGAAGAAGAACCCTTTATTTATCATATATTTATTATAACACTGCAGCCATGGTATGGCATCCCTGGAGAATAGCAGGTTAGCAGTCTTGCTCAAGTGTCCAGCACTGGCAGTCCCAACCTTCTAAATAGTAACCCAGAGCCTTGACTATTGGGTCACCACTACTCTACTCTGCAACTGCAGCAGCTAAGGTTAACACTGAAGTTTTGTACAGTAGTAACTTTTTTTGCTTATACACATGTGAAATTTGGTTCACTGCACCAAACCTCTATACAGATAAAGATGTCACGTTTATGTCAAAATTAAACTATTCTTAAAGTTCTTTTTAAGATGCAACTAAATAATACACACATGCACTATTTGATTCATTCGTTCGATGCAGCGGAAATGCACTGACATACAGTATGTTATACAAAACATTGCTGTCTTTAGTATTTGATATACCTGTTCACTTTTCTTATATAGTCTCCTATGAAAGATAATTTCTAATTTTAAGAAAAGGCTTTAGTAGAAAACATATTCAGCCTGCTTTATACTACTGCAGGTTTTTACAGCAATAACTAGACACAAAATAAAGTAGATTTACAGCTTGTTACTGTAAACTCACAGAAATAAAAATAATTGCAGTGAATTTGTAGTATAATGGTGAAAAAAACATTTAAAGGAATTGTAAGGAATGTGGTGGATGATTCCTGGGTCCCAAGTTCTGTTTGGGTCTGGCCACATCACCTCATCCACATCACAAGCAATGTCCTCCCTGGGTAAGCAATGGAGAAAATATCACCTCAGTGTCTTTGCATGACTTTGTTGCAAGCTGATACATGGTTGGTGGTCATACACTTTCCAGTGGCAAGCTGAAAAGACTTTCTTAATCATATGAGAAACAAGGAGTAGGGAGGAGAGTAAACAAGTGCTAAGTTATTGGGGTTAAACTAGTGGCAAATCACAGCTGTCAAATGGAAAGTTGATGTAGTGGATGTAGGCAGTTGATGGTGTTGCTTTCTGAACAGAAGCTGTATTCTAGCCTAAGGAACATGATGTGATTAGTTAGGTTCATTGTACTGATACACTCCAAACAGTAACATCAAAATAGTATTACATCTACTTCATAGCAGTACATATTTTTGTTTACTGGGGAGCATAGCCCTATTGTAGGACTACATTATAGTGTACTGAAATGCTGAATGATGTGCAACATTAACGTAATTACAGACAAATGTAAAAAGTTAAAGACATACAGTAATTGTTCTCCAAACTAAATGTCCAGATTATGATTCTACTGTGTAGCGACTCAGGTTGGGCTGGACTCTCTGCCCAGTCACCCTAATCACCAGGCCATGATTTATGACATGGTCAACCAAAGTGACCCTAATGTCTTCGTAAAAAAATGTCTCTATCTATTGGCTGGTCACCTTCTTTGTTCTTGTTCTAGTCCTCCTCCTATTCTTCTATTTCCCTATTCCGCCCACTCTCATTGCCTCCATGTTAGCACCTAAACATATTAAACATATGCAGTAAAATTGCTAAAGCTCAGACTGATTGGTGTTCAATTAGTGTAAAAGAGATTTTATTCTTGAATGAAGTGTCCAAGCTTACAAAAGCCAAGTTTTTTTTTTTTTTTATGTTTTTGTCTGAGCATTCACTTTGTGTGTAAGCAACTGGCAAAACTGTAACATTTTTAAATTTGAGAGTTTTTCTTCTTTTTAAGTTTTTAATTATTTTACTAGCTTGCAGGTAGTAAGCTATACAGCACCATGGACAGCTATCAACATGGTCATTCTGTGTTTCCATTTCCTCTTAAATTCCATTAAGGATTAGCATATTTTTATTTTTGATATGTTTTAATAAATGCTAAGATACATTTAAGTAATAAATCGGCACTAAGGAGTTAAACTTTTTGTTAGCCATTCTTACAAATCTGTCATGAATTGAGGTTGGATAAAGAAACATGTCTGTTCTCACACAGCCTCTTTCTGCTGCTTAAGGGCTGCGCTTACTTAAGAAGAAGAAATCAAACCTACTAATTGGTATTTAATGGACAAGAGATGAGTATTATTGACCTGTGCAGGACACATGGAGGCTACAGGAAATCCCTCTGGATTCTTCTAAAGCACACTTTAGCTCAAGCTGACTTGGCTGAGCAGAGGATTGATTTGTGGGCTGAGGAGGAGGAGATTGATCTATGGCTGTGGAGGATGTGCCAAGAGCTTAAAAGAAGAAGTCGCTCTCATGCATTTATAATTTGAACTAAATTTTAAATTCTTCAGCACATCCTACAGTTTGTATTAAACTGTTTTCTACTTTGAAAGAGGCAAAATGGAATTCAAGACATTTAGCATCGAAGTCAGACTGTGGTGAGGTTCACAAGGGACAAATCCACCACCTCTGCACTAGTTTTTCCCCATGTTTGTGGTTTATTCTGAATCGATCTGCACTGTGGGGATGCCATTTGGCCTTCAAGCTCTGACTCTGTCATTATTCTTTTTAACTCTAGTTTAGGTTCACACTGGGGGGATCAGGAGAGGTTATGAAAGGTGGAGATGTAGCTCTGTGGGCAGCTAATATCTTGGGGTTTGAAAGAAGAAAAGTAGAAGAAACATAACACAGCATGGTTCCTAGATAAATCTCAAAACAAAGCATGGAAAAATCTATTGATTGTCTTGTCTTCATGCAGTTAATATTTTACATCTTAAGGACCTCCAAAAGAAGTCAATACTGGACAACCAGGGCCAAATGCGGAACATGTTATATCAGAAGTACAGTACATGATGTCTTTTCCACAGGTGGATCAGGGCTTCTAAATTATTACATTCAGAATTTCATAGAAAGATGTTTATTTGCAGATCCTTATTGGACATTAAGTTTGGCTTACATTTTTGTCCACCCAGCAGGGTTACTGGTGACTGTATTTTCGCAAGGGCACATTCGATTGGACAAATTCCAGAACTGGAAGTTATAGATGCACAAATGGAAACAGTTCTAAAACACTTTGAGAAAAGCAGAATGGGTTCAATTAGGTCTATTAGGTTACAACTGTTCTTTTGAATTATTTTTATTTGCACACATACAAATGCCAGATCTTGAGTGCCACATGCACTGGCTATGGCAGCGCAGTAGCTAAACATATTTTTAATAAGCTCTACACTGGTTGCTACAGTAATGACATTTCATGGTGCAGATGCACAACACCTGGTTGGATGTTTTCATAAAAGCTCTAAATGGTAAACTCTGTGAGCAAACATTTTCTGTGCCACACGTCAAAGTATTTCACCTGCCACTACACTATGTGTTTAGTTGATGACAGGGAAAGCTTTATTGAGGTAGAGATTAATTGTTTGAGTAGGCTCTTTGAGTTAATGACTATACATTGAGGAGGTGTTCCTCATCAGTTCCAAATCAGCCACGCTTCCTCATCAGCCCAAAGCTTGTATAAGTTACAGTTTATTTCACCCATTCCTCTCAGGGATAACAGGTCTCACTTGGTGCTTTTATTTACAATCCACATTGTTCCCCATAACAGTTCCAGAATTTGTTGCATCAAATCTGCTGTTTGTTACAATAAGGAAGTTTGATATTAATTGCAAGCATTAATGTATTAAAGTTGACAAGCTTGCTGTATTTAAGCATCATTGTTCCAATGTGCATGACAGAGTATTAATTATTTTACAATCCTCGAATTTCAAGGTGAATTTTGAATATGGTAGCAAATTATTAACTTTTTTTAAGATAAAAGAAAAAGTAAATGCAACAATTTTTTTCCTCACCTCATCCTGTCTGGGTCCTCCACAATCACTACTAACAAACTCATCTATCAAACATCTGCCTAGCTCCAGGAAGCCAGTGCCACTCTTGTTGACATAATGTCCAGCAACTACTCTCCAAGCTTACACAGGAGGCAGATAATGAAGCTGACCTGGCAACCTTTCTGAGGACAGTGCAGCAAGAGGCATGGACACTGGGGGACAGGGCTCTCACTTTGGGAGGACTGCTCTTAGAAAAGGTACAATTCACTCACTATGCAAATCCAGAGAAGGAAACCACCAACTAGGAGAGGCTAAATGCACAGATCCTCTGCTTCTGCAGCTTGTCTCCCTGCTGAATTCTAGTGTACAGAATATCAGAGAACCTACCTCACTGATCCTATTTCCTTTTTTTTTTTTTTTTTTTTAATAAATTTAGTCCTGTCCAATTATTTTTCCCCGATTTTCTCCCCAATCTAGTCGTGTCCAATTCCTCCCCGTCACTA
>JAOVVB010000027.1:7115918-7135030 GCA_028570985.1 Heterobranchus longifilis | reverse complement strand
ATCCATCCTTGTCACTCCCAAAGAGAACCTCAACATCTTCAGCTCTGCTACCTCCAGCTCTGCCTCCTGTCTTTTCTTCAGCGCCACTGTCTCTAAGCCGTAGAGCATCGCTGGTCTCACCACTGTCTTGAACACCTTTGCTTTCATTCTTGCTGATACTCTTTTATCGCACAACACACCTAACACTTTTCTCCACCCGTTCCAAATTGCCTGTCCCCACCTCTTCACCTCCTTTCCACACTCACCATTACTCTGGACCGTTGACCCTAAGTACTTAAAGTCCTGCAGTAATACATCTCTTTCAGGTGGGCCAAAATGCAGCAGCCAAGGTCTTAACAAAACTTTGTAAATGGTCATGTCACACCTAATTTGGTCTTGTTATACAGGCTTCCAAAAAAATATAGGATCGACTTTAAAAATTTAGTGATTATTTGTAGAGTTTTGCATGGGCAAGCTTCAGGTCAAAGTAAAAATCTTTTGTAGCCCTACACTATAAATAGAAAACTTATTTTTTCTGGTCAGGACTTGTTCTCTTCTATGTTCTAGACTAGAAAATAAGGAGATCTGCTTAAACTTGCATATGGCACCTGAATTGTTTTATGTTATGTCTTTTACAGCATACTAGTAAGCACTGTGTCTTGCATCTCTAATGTCAAGGGATCAAGTCCCATCTTTGGGTCTGTGTGGGTGAGTTTGTATGTTCTCCCCGTGCTTGGTGTTTTTTCTTTGGGCGCCCCTAATTCCTCCCACAGTCCTAAGACATGCCCCAAGTCTGTGACCCAAGTTTGTGATGCTCTACTCTTGAAAGGTCCCAAATAAATACATTTTACTTACTTACTTACAGAGGCACTGGTTTGTGTATGTGTGTGTGTGTGTGTGTGTGTGTGTGTGTGCTCAGCAATGCAAAAACACTATCATGTTTTTGTCAGTGTAATGAAGACCATCTCGTTTCAATACAGTTAACACTCTATTGACCCTCACAATTCACAAATAAGAATATAAACTGTTGTTGCCTTCAAATGTGTATATGGTTACATTTGTGTGTATTGTGTGTGTGTGTGTGTGTGTTTAGGTGCAATGCTTAACTTAGCTAGATAACTGGCTGTTCTAGTTCCTATTTGCAAGTGGTATTTAAAGGAACATTTATTTCATAAGTATTATAGTAGCACACAAAGACATTATTAGTACAGTTATATAAATAAGCTAGTAATTAATTAGAAGAATTTTTACAGGAATTGCTTATTTTGACCCATATGTACAGTATGTTTGAGTTGTATGTAAAAAACAACCTCTGCAACAAATTATTTTCAAAATGCGTCTTTTTTAAATGCCATTGCATATACAGTAATTGACGAGCTTAAAACATTACATACTCATCATGGTATGTTCAAAAGTTTGGGCACCTACACTGGTACTTTGTCAGGTTACAGTTTTTGACAGATTACAGTTAAAACATGCTTCATATAGACATCCAAATGATATTTCATTGTTTATTTTGTGATGTTTCACCAACTCTTTCCTATAGAATTCTTGTAGTTCTCAGATTTGGCCATCTTGCAAGCACAACATGTTTAAGATCTACAGTACCTACATTTATTTTCTATGAGTAAAGGAGACTGTGAACCAGTCCATAAGCTTCAGGCTGCATTACTTGAAGGATTTCACGGTGGATTTTCAGGTGTGTTTTTCTTAATGCAACACATGTAGGTGTAGTGCATACTTAATAGTAGGCTAGGTGTTCTTTTATCAACTGTTACTTCTTTACCTTTGGTGGCTCTGGCCAAAGAGTTACAGAATTTGTTTTATTTAATACGTTTACAGCACTAGTTTCTAAAATAATCCTTCTGATGACTTTTCCATGCAGATAATGCATGATGCAAGAAACACTGCACACTAGAGTGGTTTACCAGCACTCCTGCAGGTCCATGTGTTACAGTATATATGATTTTACTTTACCAGCTATTACTTTTACAATTTTGACAAGGTAAATAGTGAGCTAGAAGTGCTTTGTTACCTTTTTATAGCGTTCCTCTGCTTGGTACCCACTAATTAGCTTCATATTTAGATCGGCCTTTGGTTGTTAAGTGTTAGCATAAGGATAAAGTCCAAAAATGTACGTTATTGTTATTCCTAACACATAAAGAGTCCTGAAGAATACATTAACGCTTAATGAGTTTATTAAGTTCTTAATAATTGAGATCTGCAACGGTGTCTGAACTTTTGTACAGTACATGCCAGGCATTGCTGCAGAGATTGTGTTCACTTCATTTCACTTTAAAATCCAGAAAATATGCAATCTGCAAGGAGTGAAAAAAACAAACAAACATTTGGAAGCATCTATATTCTATTTACATACTGTATGTTCAAAATTCAATATTCATTGTGTAAACCAGTTATTGAGTAGAATCTGCGCTCTCTGGTAATCACTGCACACTCATTTGCTGCTATTTCCTGTTGAATTCTGATCAATGAAAGGGTTTCATGAGCCTGGATGGGGAGCATTACAAGTAGTGAATAACAAAAAGAAAAAACAACTTACATGAGCATTTGTCTCTACAGTTGGCCTGGGAAGACATTATATATTCTCACTCCTTGAACCCCACCAACACACGCACACACAAACACCTCTAGACCTTCCATCTGATGAAGATCATCAACCCAAAACCACCTGACCTCACAAGTGTTTTGCAAGCAGAAGTCTCACAAAGCTTAGGGACCTGACATCATGTCTCATTTTTTAAAATTTTTTAATTTTTTTTTACAGATTTTTCTCCCTAATTTAGTCATGTCCAATTCCTCCCCATCACTAGGGGGCTCCCACATTTTTGAAATGCTTGCTCACGCACCATCGGGGGCAGTATAACACACTCGGAGGACAGCGCTATTCGCTCCTTCCGCTTGCATAAGCTCACAGACGCCCCTGATTTGCTGTAGAGTCGTGATTAATGTGGGAGCACGAAGTACCTCTCATCCCTCCCCTCAGAGGGGGAGAGCTCGGCCAATCAGCTCTCTCTAGACCTCCGGCTGTGAGAGGTTACAGCATCACCCGGGAATCAAACCAGCGATCTCCAGATGATGGAGCGAGATAGAGCAAATCTTCCATTATAGTCTCTGTGCCAATGTACCAGGGTGAGTCAAAAATTATCCGCACTCTGGCTGCATTATTTTTTTTTTTTCTTTTAAAATTTGTGTTATTTGTTTATCTATTATTATAACTTTTAGAAAAGACAAAAACATAATTTTTTGACATAATATCCTTGATTTTCAAAGCTCGATTAACAGGCTTTGGTTTTCCTTGATTAAAAAAAAAAAGATTTCTGGCTGAGCTGCGAGCCACGAATGCATTGCTGTCTTCACTTCTTCATCAGAAGTTAATCTATGTCCTCGTAAGATTGCTTTTAGGAGGTCTTTTCCAAGGTTATTTCAAAGTACCGACAGTGTGGGCAGAAGTGTGCTGATATGCATTGTTCTGTCAGACCACAGAAAAAAGATTCACTTGCTGCTTAACTTTTTTCATGCAAATCACATGTTAGGCATGAATTTTTGCTCAGTTATAATTGAACTGATGTAACCTATTCACACATAAAAACTATGTCAAACCTCCACATAGTCTGGGATAATGCACCAAGCATAGGCCTGCATTTCATCCTTTGCACCACACCTGGATGGTTGATGGTTCTACTGTACAGAATGCTATGATCCTGGTGGTGACCTCAGCTCAGCATTTAACAACATCATGCCAGAGCTTCTTCACTACAAGCTTTCCCAACTAAATGCTTCTGAATCTTTCTGTCTGTGGATCACTAACTTCCTGAGAGACAGCAGGGAGTGAAAATACACCTCCATCTTTATACGCATTAACACAGGCGCACCACTGTGGTTTGATCAGGGCAGTGATGAGTCTGCATGCAGATACGAAGTGGCATGGCTAACATCCTGGTGCAGCTATAACAGCCAGAAGCAGAATGCCCTTAACACAGTAGAGTTGATAATAACTCTTAGGAGAGACCATGCAAACATTTCCTATTCATCCTCTACAACAGCACTGTTGCACTTATGGAGCCTTTTAAGTTCCTTGGTAGCATCATCTCCAAGGAGCTCAAATGGGAGTTTAACACATGGTCTGTAACTAAAAAGGCACAACAGTGCACTTTTTCCTGAGGCTGCCTTTACCTGCCTCCGACAGTGTCTATCCAGTTCTACACTGCCATCGTATAGTCATCCTCACATCATCCATCATTGTCGGGTACAGTGGAGCAACCTAACAGGATATTAAAAACCTGCAGTGCATCATCTGCTCAGCTAAGATGATCATTGGCTGCGATTCCTATCCGCAATCGATCAGCTGCACTGTGTCCAAACCAGGCAGCGTGCAAGCAAGATCATCTGACCCATCCTATCCTGGACAAAACCTCTTTGAACTGCTTCACTCAGGGAAAAGACTGAGAGCAATAAAAGCCTCCACTAGCAGAGACAGGAGCTGCTTTGTTTACCTCCACCCCCTAATTGCACTTGCCAACCTAAACAGCTTGTTTATTTATTTTTGTGTAAGGAACAAAGACTAAGTCACTTGTACAGTAGGCTTGCATATTTGACTGTTAAATTTTATTCTGCTATGCACACAAATAAAAAAAAATAAAATAAAAAAGGTAATGGTAAACCACAAAGTACTGTACACTGTTTCTGGTTGTCATGTAGACACTGAAAGCAGTGTTTATAGCTGTCTGTGTTAGATGCTGTGACATGGCATGGAATTTTTTTTTTTTAAGATGCCAACTGAGACGACCATTATAACCTTTTTTATTTTATTACTCTGTGTGTGTGTGTGTGTATGTGTATATAATTGCCGCTTTAACAGCCAGATGAACTTCTAGAGTGCCTGGTATGATTTTATACAAAACTGTGCGCACACACACACACACACACACACACACACACACACACAAACAGTTCTCAAAAATTCCATGTATGCACCTCCTCTCCCGTAACCAGATGCTTAATGTGTAGCAGACATTTAATAATAAATGAAAGAAGCTTCCATTGAAAATTAAAAATGTTTAATTTACATTCATATCAAAATGACACTTGAGAATGAACTTGACATGCAAAATCTTTCCATACTTATTTATTGTGTTCAAACAGTCGCAATTCAATGACTACTACAGTAATATTAACATAGACATGGTGATGTAGAAGGGCATTACAGATTGTTGGCGTTATTACAGAAGTCTCACCTGATTGCTTAATCCTAGGCATCCCTAGGCACAGTTCTGACACTGTGATGCGATAAAGATAGCATTTTCTGATTGGTTAATCTTTAGTTTATTTATTTAGTTCATTTTTTACATTCGACACATAACCTTTTCTTTTAGGGGGGAGGAGGTGTTGTGGGCTGTTTCATGCACTGTAAAATCCTCAGTCAAAAATGGATAAGAGATGGCATTCAGCAACACAAATAGGAGTTTATTACCAAAACAAAACTGCTACACAACAACTGTCGCCTTGCACCTCCAGGGTCCAGGTTCGATTCACGGCCAGGGTCGATTCACGTCTCTGTGTGCATGGAGTTTGCATGTTCTCCCCGCGCTTGCTGGGTTTCCTCCCAGAGTCCAAAGACATGCAGATTTGTCTAATTGGCATTCCCAAATCACCCGTAATGTGTAAATGAGTGTATGTGTGTGTGCTCTATGTCTCCTGGGATAGGCTCCAGGGCCCCCTGTGACCCTGTATACAGGATAAAGCGGTATAAAGGATGAGTGAGTGAGAGTGAGTGAGTTATAGACATGTAAAAGATCACATATAATTAATGAGAGTTGGGCTATTTAAGTGCTCGTTTGAACTTTTGATGCATCCCTTTTATACCCACTAACTAGAGCAAGTCTTGAGGCAACGTTGAAAAGACATTAGTCAATTTTGCCCTTGTACACAACAATCAACGGAGCCAGATTGATTTCTTTTGTGTTTACATTATCTTACTGCAATGTACTGTATGCTGTTTACCTATGGAATATGCATAAGTAGATATAGACTGCTATTTTGTTGATATCAAAGTGCCATGAGTATTAGAGTGCACATTGTAAATGGAAGGAATAGAAAGTATATATAGCACAAATGGTAATGAAGTCTTCATAGGCTGTACATTGCACTTTTAACCATTCATATTCACGTCATCCTTAAATGAATACCTTTATGTACTTATTATAATGTATGTTTGGTCACAACTGTTTCATATGTTGCTTCAAACTCGACTGACTTGAAAAAAACACATTGCAGGGGTCAGATATTTTGACAAACAGATGTAACAGTGAGTGCAGACATTAGATGGAAAGGTTAAAATCTAGCATCTATTAACATCTATCCATATCGTGACAATAAACCTGTTATGGTTGGGGGATCCAAAGTGTCACAAAGTCTCATTAATCAAATAATTAAGCAATATCATTTAAGAGGGAGTGCTGTTGCACAGAATACCAGCCATGTTGATATTCAATACAACAGTATGACCTCGAGTGTGACATTGCTTTAATACAACAGTTCCATAAACACCTTTTATTTACAGATTATGATTTGTTTACTATTTATTTTTTTACCAACACATAACTAACCATGACTAGCAGAGCTGGTGACCGAAAAAATTTATTTTTTCAATAAATGGATTTGGGAATCAGCCTTGTGTCCGAAGCTAGTTATCTTTGTAGATTGCGTTAGCCATGAACGGAACAACATGGATGTTTCAGAGGCAATACTAAGAAAACAAAGTATTGTTTAAGATGACTTAATGTTATCAGGTGTGGTTTCTTGCTTTCACGACTGGTTCTGAATGTGAGTTTTGGCAGGCAGCTGCTCTCCTCTCTTTTCTGCATTGTGAATAATACAATACCAATCAACTTTTACCTACTCTTGCAAGATTTAGTTCGTAGTTCCTATATTGCATAGCTAAGTTTTTATATTTTATATATTTTTTATATTTTTGTTCTCTTATCAATAGCTATGTTTTTCTATAGCTACGTTTCCCTATATTCTATTTCTTATTTTATTCCATAATTTATTTGAACCTTTTATAGTTTAAGGTCACGGTCGGTCGTATAAGCATTTCACTGCCTTAGTCCTCTGAGCCACCACTGCCCGCTAGAAGTGTTTGGAGATGCCGGGGATTGAACCCTGGGCCTCACACATGCAAAACATGCACTCTACCACTGAGCTACATCCCCACGGTGCTGTGGCCACCATTTTTACCCACGTTTCCAATTCACAATTGCACTGCTGAGGTTGGGGGGGAAAGCAAAGATTTGAACAGAGAAAGATGTTCCCCTTTAGGATATAATCATAAGGAAATACATACCTGTGGTTTAGGTAGGAAATTTTTGGTTGCTCCCATCGAGGGGTCGCCACGGTAGACCAGTTGATGCGCACACCACTTGGCACAGGATGCCCTCACTGATGCAACCCTTTTATTTTATCCGGGCTTGGGACCAGCACTGCACCCAGTGCCTTGGGTTTGGGTAGTAACAACTTAAAGCCACTGTTATTTGATCTATAATTGATCAGTTATAGTTACTTATTACAGAACATTAAAATTCATTGTACATATATTCCAGCTTGTTAGTCAGGCATGATTCAGCATCCCTGGAGCAGATTTAGTGGCAGCCTCAGGGTCAACTCAACAATGTTGGACTTGAAACCTTGCCAGGACCTGGGTGCTATTTTTTTTAAAGCTTCTATCACATAGTAGAACTTCAGATGTACTTACTGCATGAGAGAAAAGTCCATTTGTTTTGGTAAACACACATAGTGCTAACACTGTGGAATATGTGTTAAAAATAATCTGCAGTTAAGTATTGAAAATTAGTATCATCGCAAGTAGAGCAAGTACAGTATTTAATCATGTTTATTTTGTTTTGTGGAATATTAAAATGTAAGTAATGTAGCTTGAATAGCATCAAACTGATATTTATAAATAAATCATAGTGCACGGATGTGGATTGAATTTTAATTGAAAAGTAAGTGCCTTTTTTGTACCAAAGCCTCCGTGTACTGTAGCTGCATGCACATGAGCTATTCAAGGACACTTGGACACCACTGAATTTTTTTTTTTTCCATGAAAAATTAATTTCAGTAGTTAATTTAGATTGAAGTGAGGATTTGTTTCAAGATGGGAGCCATGGCCATATTTATAGATTTATAGAATGCTTTAATTAAATATGCTTTAATTAATTCTGATCTAGTTTTAAAAGGAATAGGAACAACTATAAATAGAGATCACTGATCGACCCTCAGGGGAAGTTGGAAAACGATGAAACTGTTTTTGACCTGATTATGGCCTTTTTTCCTGTATAGTGATGACATACAAAAAAATAATCACCTTTATTTGCAGCCTCAGACACAAGCACCTGTAACTTGTCTACACTGAAATTAATTCACCCTCTGCATTTAGTTCTTTGTGTGTTTCTTTGTAGTGGTTCATGTTTCATGTAATTTTGATGTGAAAGGGTGTAAATTGGTGTGTGTTGAATTTATCATCCATGATTCATTCATTCATTTATTTCTTCATCTTCAGGGACTGCTTTATCCTGGCCAGGGCTGGGGTGGATTTGGAGCCCATCCCAGAAACCCTGGGCATCAGGCTCGAACACACTCTGGATAGAACCTCTTGGTGCACACACACACACACACACACACACAATATTGTAAACCTTGGGATAATTCAGCATAGCCAACCCAAACCAAAACCAGTGTATTTTGGGAAGTTGGAGGAAACCCATGTGGACACAGAAAGAGCCCGCAAAACTAATCACATACAGTAACTCGGCCGAGAAAGCAGAGGTTCTTTACGATTTACATTTGCATATGACGTATAAATAAGGGAGCTTGTTCCAGATGAAACAACTTCATTGCATTCACTCTAATTCACCACTTATTCATTAATATTTTTCAATTGTTTCATAAAACAAGAGGTGAAACAGTGGCTTAGTGTTTAGCACTGTCACTTTGCACCTCCTGGGTCGAAGGTTCGATTTGGGACTTGTGTCTGTGTGCATGGAGTTTGCATGCTCTCTCCGTTTTCTCCGGGTACTCCAGTTTCCTCACAAGCCCAAAGACATGCAGATTAGACTAATTGACATTCCCAAATTGCCCGGAATGTGTGAATGAGCATGTGTCTGGGTCTCCTTGAATAGGCTCCTGGCCCCCTGTCGGCCTGTATAAAAGATAAAGCGGGATAGACAATGAGTGAGTGAGTGAATATTCCATAAAACTGGCATCAATTTATTTCTGTATTATTACAGATGCTCAAATCTGTATGTGTTGGTGTGTAACCTTGATAAATACAAGCTATTATATCTTAGTTATGCTGTACCAAGTTTATTTGAAAAAAAGTATAAAAAAAATAAAAAAAATAAAAAAATCCTTACTGCAGCTTCTGCTTCATAGTAGGTTATCACAAGTCAAGCTGCCTTTTTAATAGGACAGATATTATGTCTAAAGAGAAAAAAAAAATCTGCCTGAAACTTATTGTACACTGTCCTTCTAAATCAAATACAGCAATGACATTTCTATGATAGAAGTGTATTGTGTGCTGTAAATCATGACCACGTCCTTGCTTTGCGTCTAGTGCTCCCAGAATACACTCTGGATTCACCATGACCCTGATCAGGATAATACTGTTGGTGAACATATACAAATGAATGAATCAAGCAATGAATAAATATTACTGATATACTGGATACCTAATTACAGGCACATAGTGTACATACCTTGTGTAAATGTTTAGACTGGATTTCGTTCTATAAAGATCAGCCATAACATTAAAATGACCTGCCAAATATTGTGTAGGTCCGCCTTGTGCCACGGACAAAGATGTGTATGACTATGATTTTCAAATAACCATAATAAAAAGTAAATATATTTACCTTGTTAAAATATACAAAAAAACCTAATAAATAGTACTAATTACTATTGATACTATTATTATTAATAAAAACTTTATTTTATCTGATGTTTCCTACTGTATATAAAATATTGATTCATAATATTTCTAATCTTACTATTTATTAATAATAAAGCGGCATGGGCGGCACAGTGTCTTAATGATTAGCGCTGTCGCCTTGCACCTCCAGGGTCCGTGTTTGATTCCACCGAACTCCATGTGTGCATAGAGTTTGTATGTTTTCCTGTTCTTGGCGGGTTTCCTATGGGTACTCTGGTTTCTTCCCACAGTTCAAAGACATGCAGATTAGGCTAATTGGCGTTAGTGCCTGTAGTGTGTGAATGAGTGTGTGAGTGTGTGTATGTGAGTACCCTGCCATGGATTGGGACCCTGTCTAGGAAGTAGGCCCCCGTGGCCCTGTATTAAGTGGTATAGACAATGAGTGAGTGAGTGAGAATACATATTACACAACAAATACATAATAGTAAAGTTAATAATCTTCTATATTTTCACTTTATTACACTTTATTCAGAACAAATTCCTACTAAATTAAATGTTTAATTCTTGGCACAGAATGACCTAATGACAGCTTACTTTATTATACCTCCATGACATCTGGCACCAAGATGTTAACAGATGCTTTACATTCTGTAAAATATGAGGTGGGATGTAAAAGGAACAAGCTTGTTTGTTCAGCATATCCCATTAGATTGAATTGAGATCTTAGAAATTTGAAACTTTACATTTATCAAACCATTCCTGCATAGTTTCTGCAGTGTGTCAGGGTGGAAAGAGGTTTGTGACATTTGGGAATAAACTTGCCATACAAGAGAGTACTTGGTCTGCAGCAATTTTTTGATAAATGGAGCTTAATCCTGTATACAGTTGCTTAATCCAGTATACAGTGTCGTGGGGGGCCTGGAGCCTAAACCAGGAGACTTAGGGCATGAGGCAGGGTACACCCTGGACAGGGTGTCAATTCAGGGTGTGGTAGGCCATCCATTCATGTAATGGAACATGCACATGAATTTAAGATTTCCCAGGTAGAACATTACGCAGGGCATCATGATGTCTCTATCAGCTTGAATTATTTCAATATCATCTCTTCCCCAATAAGGAACATGAAATGTATTCAGCTGTCTATGTGATGTAAAAGAAAGGCTGCCATCTATTAGTGCCATTAGTCCAATTCTAATCCTCACATGGCAGTTGGAGGCACAGTAGTGAATATGGGTCATCTTGGGCATTCTGACTTATAGCAGCTTTTCTGTGGGATAAGACCAGATGGGCTAGCATTCAATGAGCCTTGGCCACCCATGACCCTGTTTTCAGTTCTCTGGTTGTCCTTCCTAAAACTTCTAGTACCAACCAAGTACCAACCCCCACATATGAGAAACACCCACAAAACATGCTTGTCCTAAGTTTGGAGATGAACCCAGTTCTCTAGCCCAGTGGTTCTCAAGTCCGGTCCCAGAGGAACACTGCCCTGCACATTTTAGTGCTGTCTCAGCTCTCAGCATACCTGATTTTATTAATCAACTAATTAACAGGCTTTTCATAATTGAAGTAGGGGGAATAATTCCCCAGGGATAAGGTGGAGAACCACTTCTCTTGCCATCACAATTCAGCCCATGTCAAAATTACTCAGATCATTACACTTGCCCATTTTTCCTGCGTACAACACAACTACTTTGAGACCACGCTGTTTAATTGCTGCCTTATATATCCCAATGTTGTTTACTTCACTTCTCAGTGAATTGAATGTTACAGCTGATCAGCATAGATATATTCACATAGTAAATGAACCTTTCATCGTTCACGTTGTGTGTGTATCCAGTTGTATCATCTGGAAACAAATTATACCTTGAAAGAAGGTCAACTTCAGGTTGTATGGAAGTCCTTTGAGAGAATGTTTGCATACTGTCACATTGGTGTAAATGGAGCAGAACGCACATCCTTCTCTATAGCACATGACTGACACTAACACATTCCCAAATACAGTGAGACCCTGAGGGACGGCGACAGTAATTTCAGTTCCAGCGAACGTCAGCTCAAGGTAAACACTGATCGATTCCCTCGCCTGTTGAACCTGCACCGGAATCAGCCATATCAGCACTTCGATGCTGCTCACATGCTGCGGGAGTTGATTAATTGCACACACTCGATTACCCTCTAAACACATCAGCCCATCAGGTTGAAGGTTGGTGGAGAACGGTGCTCCTGTGCATAACGATGTCAAACAAAACAGGATCGACGTTACTGCAAAGTATCCTTCATCCTTCATCTCAACTCTGTAAGAAATACCATCCATTACAGCCGTGGTTTACTCAAACACCGATTCACCCAAACACATAACTGTATGAAGCTGTTTTAATTTATGCACATTAAAACCAGCGAACAGAATTTTGCATGTAAAAAAAAGCAAAAATAATTAGTAGAAATCGAACACAGATATCCCACTGATTACTGAATTACCATATTTTCCAGACAATAAGTTGTTTGAGTGAACACACACTTTTAAATTCTGTCTGCTTAGTTAAAGAAATGTATTCTTTCCATAAACATCTTTATGAGTCAACTGAGGAATAAGAGGGAATTATATTTTAGTAGCCTTCTAATGTTTAGCTTCAGTTATGTACCAATAAGCGAAATAAGGATTGTTTAACCAAACAGGATTACAGTCTTCTGTACGAACTACAGTGGCAGGGCTTGGATAAATACACAAACAAATGGGCAGATTACAATTAAATTACAGTTAAAAAAAAATCTGAACAAACTGCAAACTTTTATAAAATACATAGAATTTAAGAAAGAAAAAAAAGCATCTTATTGTCTGGAAAATACAGCATCAATATGGTTATCATCATGAAATCAAGAAATGTTGTTACCTTTCAGATGATAGAGAAAAACATTAATGTCCCTTTTAGAAAATATGAGCTTATGATGCACTTATTCTAAACGTCTCAACATAAATATGATCTTAGTATTCAAATTAGCAAAGGATTACATTTATAAAAAGGTGTTAGTGTGTTTGAGTTTAAATGTTAAATTCTCTTTTAAAAGTTAATGAATTATAGTGGGACGAAACAACAAGCTTTATAAGAGTTTGGTCTACAAAAGCTACACACATGTACAATTTATGATGAATGTTCTGTACAAGACAAAAAAATTATAACCCACAGGTAATATTCCCATCACTGGTATTAGCTTGAATGGATAAACCTATTTGCCAGACACCAATGTATCTACTTTTTTTCCCTTTCTTTTTTTAGGTAGCCAAATATTCTGGGCACCAATGTGGGAGGCATGGGGTTGCTGCTGATTCAGCACAGCAGACAAAGCTGTCAAGGGTCAATCTGGTCATCGAGGACACGACCTGGTCTGCTGGAGTGCGATCAACCATGCAATGCAAAAGAATGAAATAAAAAGATGAAAATCATGCAAAAAGCAACAAGGTCTTTCTTGGAGAGTTTATATAGGGATCGGAACCCATTTCAAAGTTTTTTTTTTTTAAACAGTTCTCCATCTTGGAGATATCCTTTTGCTGTTGCGCAGTAATGTCCACACACCAAAAGAACACAATGTCCTTGTTAGAGTTGATGATGGTTTGATGGGGGTTTACTGATGTGTGATGTTAAAATGGTCCAACATAAAACATCATACAGCAATGCAAGCCATGAGGAAATTAAGAAGGCTCCATGAATCGTTCACGATGGTGGAATTGCAAATTAAGCAGTGCTGGTCATATAACACTGGGATTAATAGTCATCGTAGGTGTTGACGTCCGTGAAATAGGCGTTGGTGTAGGTTTTTCCAGTTAATTGAGGGTTAAAGTATTTATTTCTTTCCTCCAGGATCAAGTTGTTCTTGTTGAAAGCCTGTAAACGAGAGTGAACTGCATTAAGCAAAACTTATCTAATCACTTTTCACAGATTAAAAGACATTCTTAAATCACTACAGGCAAACACTAAAAGCAAAGAGTATAATATGCTGTAATAAAGGATAAATAAAAGACAAATACATCAAGTACACTGGTGAAAGGTGAGCGGGTCTATTAATGAGTAGAGTCATGAATCAGATATACGTTATACAAACGCTGCGTTATACAAACTCTTATCTTGCACACTTTAAATTATGGTTGTAGTCACTTAGCAACCACTTAGGAAGAGACGGCTTACACAGGTACCACTTTTGGTGGAGATAAATTATGAAGCATTTGGAAGACAATGTCAGAACTATGTTGACTTGACTTAATGTTCTTAACAGAATGCTGGGAATTTTAACAATGATTCCAGAACCATTTCTAAAAAGACTTTGTGATAGTTTGGAGGGAATATATGAAACTACAGTATGAGGACTAGGGAAATAAAAGAACTAGGGAGTGTTCAAGTCAACCGGAACTTATAATGAAATTTCTTGTGAGTGCATAAAACAGACTGTGGCCTCAAGTTCCAATGAAGAAAAATTGACATATTTTTGTAGTCTTTCTGGTTCACGATTTATGTTGTATCCCCAACCCCTCGTAATTGTTTCTATAGTCTACCAAGTTTTATTTCATTTTTAGTCATCCTCATTATATGATTCCTCTAGTCCTCCTAGATTTTTCTTATTCTTTACTGCTCTTTATGCTGTTTCTCTAGTCTATTCACTTCTTTATTACTCCATCTCCTATCCTAATCATCTTAGGGCCGGTTTTCATAGTACATGTACAGTAGTTTCCGTATTTTCCAGTTGCTTGAATGTCCAGTTTTTGCCTATACTTCCTACTTTTTATATTTATTCATACTTCTTTATTTTAATGTATTACAATGTATTGTATCGCCAATTATCCTAGTAACATTTCCCCTTGTTTCTTTGTTTGCCAAGTACACTTGTTTCCTTAATCCTCCTAGACTTTTTGTCTACTAGTCTTCCTTTTCCTCAGTTTTTTTAATCTTTATAGTGATCTTGTTTCCTAACCCTCATAGGTTTCTTGCTTCTTTACTTTTCTAAGTTACCTTGTTTTTCTAGTCCACACATCTTCTTAGTCTCGCATTTGATGTAATTCTGCTAGTTTTTTTGATTCCCTGGTATACTTGCTTGCCCAGAACTCTTGTTCTGTAGTTTCCAATCTTGATTCCTCTTATAAACCTTTTTTAGTTTTATGGTTTTTCTTAGTTATTAAAGTTATCTTGTTTTTTATGCTGCTTCTGGTTCATTACTTTCCCTAATGCTTATAGTTCCTTGTTTCCCAAAATTCTCTTGTTGCCTTATTTGCTTGCTTTCATGGTTTTTCAACTTCTTCTAGTTCACTGGTTCTCTAGTCCTTATAGAGCTCTTGCAGCAATGGAATCCACAATCAAAACGTTTGCCATTTTTTTCTGGCAATCATGCCTGCCGATGTAATACTGCCAAAACAAAAATTAAGAATTGGTGGGTAAATCCCCCCCCCCCCCCCCCACGGATTTTACTGAACACACAATGAAATACCAGTTAATTGTGCATGTTGAGAAACTTTAAAGTCATTAAATATTATCATTTCAATATTTTTATTAGGCTCCAGCTGTTCTTTACAACACTTTTGAGGACAGTGTCCAGTCAGATTTAGGACATGGTGATTTGTACAGCGATATCATCAGGTAGCTCAGTAGTTGAGGCGTTGGACTACTGATCAGAAGATGTTGGGTTTAAACCCCAGCACTACTGAGTTGCCACTGTTGGGCTCTTGAGTAAGGCCCCTAACCCTTAACTGTTCAAATGTGTAACAAGATAAAATAAAATGTAAGTCACTCTGGAAAAGGTATCTGGAAAAAGGTATCTGCCTAAGCAGGATATCAGTGTAGTTTAAATTATATTAATAAACAAATCAGTTTCCGATCTATTTTTCACCCTACCTGGCCATTTACCTTTTACACTAGTTGTGTTACCACTGTGCATGCACTCACACACATGTATTTAGGTGCTTAGTCTATCCTTCGATACATCTAGGAACCTCCTTAGTCCAACCAGGCCCCGTGGAGGCCAGTGGTAAGCATTGTATTTATTCTCATTTTGTACGACCGTGGTAGGCAATCTGAGAATGCTAATCTGCATGTCTTTGGACTGTGGGAGAAAACCAGAGAATGCGGAGGAAACCCACCAAGCATGGGGAGAACATGCAAACTCAATGCACATAGACCTCATGTGGGAATTGAACCCATGACCTGAATGTGCACGGTGACAGTGCCAACCACTAAGTCACTGTGTTGCCAGCTGCATACAATATGTGCATCTGATTAAAAAAAAACAAAAAAAAACTATAGATAAAAAATAACTGTACTACAGAAAACTAACTATATTGATTCTTTTCTGTGTTAAATTTAACAGCCATTGCTAGCTCAGTGGCAGGCGTCTTGCCTGCCATTAGGAAGGTCTGGTTCGATTTCCTTCCAATTCCCAATCACAGCCACTGGATACAGGGTATCCTTGGTGGCCCTAATCCTGTACAGAAATCAGAAACGGAACCCGGCACAAAACCTGCACAAAGTTAGATTGGATGGTCTGCTGAGCCAACTCCTTAAACAGGAGAAGCCAAAAGAGTTACAACAAATGTGTTAAATGTACCAAACATTTATTAAATGATTATGCTGCCTCAAATAAAATGGTCACCATAGAAGCTTCAGAGATCACCAACGTGGTTCCATCTTTGACAAGGATAAGCCTTGTATCCCTGCTGGATGGCTGCAATCTCTGTTTTTTCTGTCAGTGGGAAACTGATAAAAATAGTTTGTGAACCCGTATGCTATGATACCCCATGGACAAAAACTGTCCAGCACTGTAAAACTGCACACAGATTGCCAGATAAAATGATTGTTTAGTTTTACATAAGATCCTATGAAAGTCACAAACAAGAGCTCTATAGTTGCTTAATATCATTTTAACTTCATGTGACCATATTTTTTAAGATCAGTTTTTTAATTTCTCTTTGTCTTTTTCTAGCTTTTTAAAATCATTTATCTTTTTTTTTTTTAGATATGAATTTTGAATAAACTTCTGCATTTTGACCTCTGACATGAAAATTACATGGAAATGGGTCTGCCCAAATAAAGAAACTTTAGACCCACGTGTAACCATATGAGTCATTTGTTATAATTTCCAACATAAAAAAAACATCTAAATATATTTATTGGTTTAGGACTATTGTCTATTATTGTCTATACTGTCTATTTCTATAAAGAGAACAGAAAAACACTCAACAACAGAGTCAATCAAAGAAATAAAGGGAAAAAAAGAACCTTGGATCAGACAGCTGTTTTATGCGTGATCAGTGTAATAAGAAAAAAGTGAAGGAACAAGCAACAAAACAAACAACTGATGTGGCCATTTCAGAAGAGCTTTGACAAGAACAGGAAAAAATGTTACACTCTGCTTTTTCACAAGCCTTGGCTGCACTGAGCCTTGGAATGAGATGAAAGATGGAAAAAACCTGAAGAACAAATGCATGAGCACACCTGCCAGAGAACGAGAGAATCACAGGGGAAGGACAGACGCAGGAGAGGACATATGCTGATTGAGAGTTAGTAGAAAATCTCCAAGCGTCGGGTCACGCCAGTGTTAGTGGATAAAGCCTGGCGCATGCTGTGGTCATCCAAAGGCAAGAGTACAGAAACGTCAGGCTGCGAAGAGGAAGGGAGCAGAGCGAAATCAAGACTAAATCTGTACTAATCCTGTAACAACACCTTTGATTTGGATACTTACACATGGGTCCACTAGCAAGCAGAACTCTATTGTATGTACAGTATACATGTCACATACTGTAGGTAGTCCAACAATATATCTGTTCAGAATTTTAATTCATTGAAGCAAGCTCAATGAATTAAAATAATAAAGGGTAATAATAATAATAATAATAATAATAATAATAATAATAATAATACATAAAAGGAATACATTTTGCCAGATAATGTCTGATATTTTTGCAAAAACATTTCTTATTTGTTTAAAAAAATGTACAATTGTTTATTATATTAAGGATTAATCTAATTAAATTATGCAATTTGCAATCTGAATAAAAATAAAGATGATGCTAGACTCGAGATGTTTATTTAACCACAGGGATGCTAATGAAAAAGACAGAGTGTTCAGGAAAAGATAAACAAATGTTTTGGGGTTGTTTGCTTCATAATTTAAAACCTGATACTTTGTAAAAAATAAATTTTTAAACAATTTTCAACATTTTGGAAAATCTCTCTCGCTTTGCAAGAGAATATAAATGACAAATTCATGAGTTTGCGAGTCATCTAGTAACTGAGATTTTTATTTTTATTTCTGAATATAGAAAAAACAAAGTTTGTGGCTTAATGGTTACTTTAACAACTGTGGTGTGTGTGAGGTTTATAAAGAAACTTGAGACATATACCATAATGATACATAGATTAAAAGAGCAAGAAACAATTTTTTGGGGTTATATGATGGTATGATTTTGAAGTGGACAGAGTTTAAGCCTTATTCAAAGCAGCTTACTTACAGGCATGCAGTGACTTGAGTATGGACAAACAGAAATAGACATATTTCATGATTTTAACATTTATAGTATTACAGTCTAAGAGTCAAGACATGTTATATATTCAATCTATCAAAAAAGAAAAACAACAACAACATAAAAAAACAAAAACAAAAACAAAAAAACAAGGAACCCCAAAGTGTTATTTCACCAATTTAGGACCAGACCAAATCTATCGTGGCTTCAGATTTTCTTTCCATTTTGCTTTAACCGATGGCAAATTGTTCAATTAAATTCCCTTTCCATTTACCATCTACAACTGATCTTTACTTGATTTAAAAAATTTGATAGATGTCCAAATATTATATGTAATATACTTTGATCAGCCATCAGCATTAGCACTATGCAACATTAATACATTTAAGATTGATTATCAATTATATATTGGCAAACTGGAGACAGGATCATCGGCACCCAAGACTTTAGGCCTGTGGGGAGCAAAGACCAGCCTATCTGGTCTGATCCCACGGTGAGGCCAATGCAGAAGGCCACGCACAGGGTCCGGCACAAGAGGAGCTTACCATATTTAGCATAATGTTTTGTGCTGTAATGTTATGGCTGATTGGTGTATATTATAAAACTATATGAAATAAAATGCATATGATCTTGCTAAATAGATCAAGAAGTAACTTTTAGCTTCCATTCATTTCTTTAGTTTGTTTACCT
>JAOVVB010000027.1:7088459-7098933 GCA_028570985.1 Heterobranchus longifilis | reverse complement strand
ACAACGCTTCCGTTAAGCGGTCGATAGTAGTGCCACTTGATTGGAGGAGAAACAACCAATCAGAAGTAGTGTGTGGAAGTCTGTGATTGGCTCGTTTTGTGGCAGTTTTGTAAAGTTGAGCGAGCGTACAGGCAGAGTCGAGCGCGCACATAAAATAAATGTTGCACGCGCGTGCAGGCAGAGTCGAGCGCGCACAGAATCGAGAAGTCGCGCGTGCGCGAAGAACATGTTGAGCGAGCAGGGGAGACATTGCACGCGCAGAATCGAGCTGTTGAGCGCGCAGTGGAGACATTGCATGCGCATAGAGTGCATTGTCTGCTCTCAAAATGTCAAACCACGCGCTCAGAATTGTGG
Organism: Heterobranchus longifilis; assembly: GCA_028570985.1. NCBI lineage: Eukaryota > Metazoa > Chordata > Actinopteri > Siluriformes > Clariidae > Heterobranchus > Heterobranchus longifilis. The sequence continues at coordinate 7,098,579 of JAOVVB010000027.1, read as the reverse complement.
CAGGAATATAACACCATACTATTTGGCTTCAACCCTTACTGTAGCTTCCCAGATCACTCATAGCCCCTACAGAGGATCCTTCCATTCTCATCTGTGTTCATTGCTGAAAACCACAGACTCACACCCAGACTGCTCATTCCCTCACTCTCTTGAACATTTCTGCACTATAGTGATATATAAATGAAAAGATATTTCATTTAAAATAAAATATCTTAAAGGCTTCCCTGGTATCTATTTCAGTTCTTCCCCATGAACCATTGCACATGGCTAAGGGAAGAGTTTTTGGCCCCCTGATTCTAATTAAGAGGAAAAAGAAGCAGATACGAAACCCAACAAGAATTAAGGAATCCAACATGATCATGGTTTGTTTTTTATGCATATGTAATAAAATAATTAAATAAAAGTTTCCATATTTTTGAATTTTTGTAATTTTTTTTTTAACATTGGTGAAAATTAGAATAACTGGCCTTTATTTTGACAGATGAGAATGTGAAGGGGCAATCTGCAATAATTTAAGGTAATTCTCACCCCAAGTGGCAAGTGTGTAAATGAATAAGCTTTTGTCTAGTATTCCTCAATCTCATGTGCATGACCTAATTGTCTGACTGGCTTTAGCCAACACGTTGATAGACTATATGGCTATTGGTATTTAATAAGATTTGTTTTAGAAGGAGTGAATGCTGTGTTGTGATTGACCAGTTGAGCTTTGTTTGTTTTGTTTACATTTACCTGTCTAGTTATTGTGGCTATGTATTATTATATAATTACAGGGGTACAAAATACAATAAAACAAACAAAAAAAAGAATTACTTTAAAATCTACAATGTAAAGAAACTGTTAACTACATAAACAGTGCCGCAAAATGCAAGTTATATTCAATGAAGTGGAGCATTAAGCATCACCTGACACTGCTCCTCCTAACCACAATTGAAGGTTCTCAAGCCATTATTATTATTAATATTATTTGCTGTTTTTATGTAAATTTTTACCTCATCATTAAACTAATTTTTTTAATATATATATTTTTGGGATTTTTCCCTGATTTTCTCCCTATTTTTAGTCATGTCCAATTCCTCCCCATCACTAGGGGGCTCCCACATTGAGCTACACCTCATTCGGGAGGGCCGAAGACTATCGCGTGTTTCCTCTGAACCACGTGACGTCACTGACCGCTTTTTTTCGAACTGCTTGCTCACGCACCGTTTGGGGCGGCGTAACACACTCAGAGGACAGCGCTATTCGGTCCTTCCGCTTGTGTGAGCTCACAGATGCCCTGATTGGCTGTAGAGCCGTGATAATGTGGGAGCACTAAGTACCTCTCATCCCTCCCCTCTGAGAGAGCTCAGCCAATCAGCTCTCTCTAGACCTCCGGCTGCGAGAGGTTACATCACCACCCGGGAATCGAACCAGCGATTATATCTCCGGATGATAGGGCGAGCACTTTACCACTGCGGCACTCGGAGGCCGGCCCAATCTTTTAGAAATCACTCCAAAGTGAGGTCTGACCTGTATGGGGGATGTGGGAATAACTCCCAGCCGAGTTCCTGCAATGTGCAAGTGGTGTTGGTGAATTATTGTGTGTTCACTTCCCACAGATAGATGTGCCTCTTCCACATGTTGGCGAAAAATTTATCCATCGATTTTTCAAGGCTGGACGTTCCTCTGAGTGACTGCAGTGAGCTCTGAGCCACCTTGGTCGTGATTGCCATCCACAGATGTAAGGCCTTCTTTAAAACGCTTGCACCATTCAACCTGTGATTAAAGTTTTCTGCAAATGTCAACAGCTTTATGCCTTCATTCATGAGAAGTTTCATTACAAGTCCAGGTTTGTCTTGAACGCCCTTCGTGAAAATGTCTCTTTGTTATAATTTTATAAAATAAAAATAAAATACCAAACCTTCCAAGATATCTTTTCCCCCTCCGTTATATTTCTAATTTATGGCCACAAGGTGGCTGCAATGTGTAATTCTTGGCTTAATTTTTTTACTGTGTTTAAAGCAGATCAAATGACTCACTCACTCAGTGTCTATACCACCATATCCTATATACAGGGTCAGAAGGGCCTGCATCCTATCCCAGGAGACCTAGGGCATAAGGCGGGGTACATTCTGGATGAGGTGCCAATCCTTTGCATGGCTCAGACGTACACTGGCACTGGGTAGGGTACAGGCAATTTGGGAACACCACTTAATGTCTTTGTACTGTCGGAGGAAAGCGGGGTACCCAGAGGAAATCCACCAAGCACGGGAAGAACATGTGAACTCAACACACTCAGACCCGAGATTCGAATCGAACCCAGACCCTGGAGGTGCACGTCGTCAGCACTAAGCCACCGTGCCACCCAGATCAAAAAAACAGACCCCTTACAGCTTGCTTTGCTTGCATCAGTCTGAATAATGAATATTAATGACAGTACCTGTGAGTACCTGTGAGCAACTGACCACACTACAGCATGCTTTATATGTTCTCACTGGGAAATGTTTAACCCTTTTTGTTCAAGCTTGGTAATGACACCGCGTTCATCACGCTTTATATACTCTGCAGAAAGATATTAAGCAGACAGATCATTAGCAGATATTCTGCATAGAAAATTATACAGTTAAACAAATTGAAAGATGTCAAAGCTTGCCTTCTCTCCTACATTTTCAGACCCAGACAAATGCAAACTGACTCACAGCGAGACAAGTCAGAAACATCTGTGCAAATTTCTCTTTTTCTGTTTCACTTCTCTGACCAAATGAAGAACACAACCATAATTACAGTAATCAATTCCCATTGTCTTACTGTCTAACATCTCTATCACACACACACATACAAGTTAACCATCTAGATTGTACAGGCAATCTTTAACAATATTTAACAGCAGGTCGGGTCTGTCTTTCTCAACTGCACATAAAATTGAAAGCTTCTGAAATTTCTGTCTGATTGGACAAACCAGCCTAATAAATTTGAGCCACCTATCTAAAGACAGTAAATAAATAAACCTTTTTTTTTTTTTTTTTACAATAAGCTTGCTGCTTTTGTTTGTCATTGTGTACCTGTAATTTTAATGCTGTGCTATGATATGCACGCAGCTCAAAGTGGTTATTAAGCACTACACCAGAAAAACAAGCACAAATGAGGATGGGTTCCCTGTTGAGTCTGGTTCCTCTCGAGGTTTCTTCCTATTACCATCTCAGGGAGTTTTTCCTTGCCACTGTCGCCGTCGCCCTCGGCTTGCTCATCAGGGACAGTCTTATCATTTTAATTCATACACATTCACATTTCATATAACCTTAAATAATTCTTTTGATTGTGTAAAGCTGCTTTGCGACTGTTAAATGCGCTATACAAACTGAATTGAATAAAAAGGAATAACATTTTGGATATTCAGGAGTAACCCAGGGGTATACAAGGGGAACTCAAAACATAAAACTGGTTTTAATGTTAATGGTTTTGATGGTATTGGTGATAAGTGCATCTATGTAAGTATATAAATATGTAAGTATGCATGTATGTATGCATGTATGTATGCATGTATGTATGTACTGTATGCATGTATGTATGTATGTATGCATGCATGTATGTATGTACTGTATGTACTGTATGTATGTATGTATGTATGTATGTATGTATGTATGCATGTATGTATGTATGTATGTATGTCTGTGTCTGTCTGTCTGTCTGTTTTCTCATAACATTAAATACATAATGACAAATTGTTTTAATGCTGTAGTTTACAGATAGATTTAAGGATTATACATGGATTTATGACATGCATTAAAAACATATTTTTCTCAGTTTTACTTAACATGCTCCTGAATAGTAACACATTTTCTTTCCTTTTAGTTGCATGTGGGTGTTATGTGGATGTTTAAGTGTACATATAAAGTGAATGTTTAAATTAGAGTATGGGATTATGTGTGCCTATGAATACAGTTTATGCATGTGTCAGTGTACATGTGCATATATTTACCTGGACAGGGCTGTGTGTTACACAGAGCTTCTTCAGTGTGTAAGCCTAGGCAGATGTCTCCTCCGTAAGCAGGTGGAGGGTTACTGCACGAACGTGTGCGGATGTAGTGCCCTCCGCCACATGTGGCCGAACATCTGGACCAAGAAGACCAACATGACCAGCTTCCATCCACTGAACATTGTTAAAGAAAGAGAGGGAGAGATGACATGAGAAATGAAAGAACATTCTCTTACGCTAAGCTACTTTTAATGTCTCTAATAAATTATTCAAAGAAATCTGTCAGGTAAGAGCTTTACACAGTGAATTATACAGTGCCATGATTATAATGGTTTTGTCAATCACGTGAACTTCACATGAGAAGAATCTGTAGAGCACAGTACGCTACGTCTTTTAGTAGAACAAGTGGGAGTGTGTGCATGTCCCTGAGTGTGTTACTGTAGGTGGGTGTGCATTAATGAGGGGAATATGCCTTTTTCCTGACCATGGTAGGTGGCTGTGACTGTGATTGGAACAAGTGGGTGTGTCCTTGAGTGACATGGGTGGCAGGGTCTTTGAGAGGGACACAAGGGTACAGTATGTCTTTACGTGTGGTAGATGGATGTGTCTTTGTGTGGGACAGATGGCCATGTCTGAGCATGGTGGCTGAATACGGCTTATAGTACGACTGGTGTCCATGTCCATAATAGTCTTGCTGGACATGTCTATCAGGTTTTAAGACCACTTACATAGATTATTCAAGTTACTGTATACAGCTGTCTAACAATATAATAAACCATGAATGTCTATGTCTATACACGTTGCACATCTTGTACAGGTAGGTGAAGAAAGATCATTATAAATATTATAAACACTGAGTACTGTGAATACATTTATTTATGGTTATTGCATATTAACAGGATATGAAGAGGGTCATGGGAGAGTTTCTGTGTTTTTTGAATTTGGATAGCAGGATTGTTAAGATGATAGGGAGCAGAGTTGAATTTAATAATTGCTCTGGTGTAAAGGTTGTTTCTGAGTCTTAAAGTACACATTTAATGGGCCTGTAGTGTCTCCCAGGAGGCAGCAGGGTGAAGAGATGATTTGTTGGCTGTGTGAGTCAGCGTGATCTAAAGATGCTTTCCAAGGAGGACGAGAGGTGACTGATTATGTCCTGGCCAGTGTTTATGACCCTGTAGTGAAGTGATGTCATATCAGCTGCTGAACAGTTAGTGTACCCCACTTTAGTGGAGTATGTTAGTAAGTTTTTTTATGGAGCAGTGATAAAAAGGCACAAACTTTTGGACTGTTTGGCTTTTTAATGTCCTTAGAAAGTACAGATGCTTCTGTGCCTTCTTTACTAATAGGTGTCCCCATTGATACTCAGAGGAGAAAGGTCCTCATGGTGGTCCTCTCATGGAGTCAATCATAAGTTCGTTGTTGTGTTTTTTTTTTTTTGGTGCTCAGTGACATATTTTTTTTTTGTTAGTGCCACGCTGAGAGTTTCTCAATTTCATCCCTGTCAGCTGTCTTGTCCTAATGTGCAATCAACCCCACCAGTCTTGTGTCATCTGCAAATTTGATCATTATCAATTATGATCTGTGGTGAGTGCACATGCACAGTCAAATGTGTACAGAAGAGACTATAGAAAGAGACTATAGAAACACAAATCCTTGTGGAGCCCAGGTACTGAGAGTTAGAGAAGATGCAATCCAAGCAATCTGACTGACTAAAAATGGGGCTCACACAGACCTACTGTAATTTAATTTTTAATTTAAGAATACTTTTCTTCTTTCAGGGCATTCTAAATGTGTCTTAGTCATAACATCCACCTGCACACTGTGATAAATTAGGGTCGGATCACTGTTTGACCCCATGGAACACAGTTATCAGAGTAAAAACTACCTTCATTTCTCTCTATATAATCCTTTGCTACATTAATGCACTTTTCCCAGCATTTCACTAGTGCTTGGATACAATCACTGTAAAACGTTATCTCAGTACACTGGAGATCCATTGATTTTCAAGGATCAGGCTTTCCACTCGCTAAATGTGCACAGGAATGACTGCAGTGGGCTCAGAGCCACCTCGGCTGGGATCGTCATTCACGAACATAAGGCCTTGAGAGTCTTGAACACGTTTGCGTTTTTTTTTTAGATTTTTACTGCGGCTAAACTGGGCCTGAAGTCTTCTGTAAATGTTTTTTACAGAATAAAAAAATTATAATTTGATCACAAGTCCTAGTTTGACTTGAACAAACCGATTCTCGTATTTATATTAGTACTGTAAATAGCATCAACCAAAATCGATAGCATTTTAAACAGTATGGAAGTAAAGCCTTCTACACCATTGTAATATTTTAGTGATGCTAGATCAATGTAGAGTATCTCTCCACCATAATACAAAATTAACTATAAAACATTCACCACAGAAATATGCACATCATCAATATGTTGACTTACAGTAACTTGAAATTACTTCATCAATGACAAAAAAAAAAAAAAAAAGCACGGAAAAAATATTAGGCTGTGAACTTTAATGCCAGTAGTGTCAGTTTTTTTCCATATGTCATATATCCAGAGGTGGGTAATAACGCGTTACTGTACATTTACTCCGTTACATTTACCTGAGTAACTTTTAGAAAAAAATTTACTTCTATGAGTAGTTTTACTGCACCATACTTTTTACTGTTACTTGAGTAGATTTGTGAAGAAGAAACGCTGCTCTTATTCCGCTACATTCAACTTGTTACGTTTCTAACCATTTATTCTACACATGGAGCCGGAAGATCGACCGCAAGACTGTTTCACCAATCAGACGCAGCAACAATAATCACATGACTCTGTTTGACCAATTAGCCACAGTAACAATAACCAGATGTAGTCACATGACCACACTCAAACCCGGTGGCTTATTATATTGATGAAATATATATATATATATATAATTTTTTTTTCCTAAAAAAATAAATCGGAAATTAGTTGAGTAGTCATTTCACCAGTAATATTTCAGATGACTTTTTACTTCTACTTGAATAATATTATTTTGAAGTACAGCTACTCTTGAGTACATTTTTTAGCTACCCTACCCACCTCTGTATATATCAATGCTTACACCGCTACCTTCAAGAATATATGCAATAAATGTCAAGTAACTAGATAACCTGGTCAAAAATTGCAATAAGCAACAAGAAAAAAATGCATCAATCTCAAACTAAAGTTGTCACTTCAACTAATGCTGTGAGAAAATGAGTATATCCCACAAACTAATGGACGTAGATGGTTCAAATGAATTTAGATCCATCTGCGTTTATTAGTGTGTGAGACATATACTCATTCTTATAAACGGTGTGTTAGGTCCAATGAACAAACAAACACAAAAAACGAATGAACATTAAATCATGAAGGGGTGAAATAAATTATATTATTCATTATAAGGTTTAAACAAAGAGGAAAGCACAAACATACACAAAAGGCAATTTGAAGCAGATGAGCAGCCGGACAAATCTTCATGCTTCATGCTCAGTAAGTAGTGCTACTGACAAAGAACCTCGGGCTGTGTGCTTTCTTTTGTAAGCGTCACTGTTTATGTGAGAATAGTTACATTTTATTTATGTGTGTGTTTGTGAGTGTGTGAGAGAGAAAGACAGAGAGAGAGCCCAAGACTGCAGTCATAAAGAGAGCAAAGAATTAAAACCCTGCGCGTTAGAAGTTAAAGTAGCACTTGGGAATGCAAAGAGAAGAGATTTCTTGTGCGTTTATAACATCACTGCACACAGACAAGCACGGTAGCATGTGCACACAACGTAGATCCGCATGCACATCTCAAAACTATAGATCATGCATGAATTACAGACTTTTTTCTTAATGGTTTGGGTGCAAGTGACGTCACTGCTTTTGTGGGAAACGCATATGCACGGGAGGAAACGGTGTCACTGGAACATGTTTGAAGTTTTTCCAGCAATGTGGAAAATCTCAGATTTTGAATTGAAAAGAATTATTAAGCAATGTTTTCGGTTAAGATTTTATTGGCACTTCATTTTAGATATGCACATAGGATAACCAGCACTCCCGCTGGTTTTAAAGGGTTAAAATATAACAATATCAATTAAGTGATTTGAATGTTTTATTCCGTTCTAGAAACCTAATTACAAATTTTCTTATCACAATCATCAACTCATATACTAGATAAATTAACTACACATTTCTTTAAACAGATAATACCAAAATCAAACAAAGCTCTTTAAAAGTAATACATTTTCCTGTAGCACTGGCTGTGGACCTTGATCTTTAAAAATAGCAGTTATTAAAACCTCATTAAATCAGATATCTAACCCTGTAAAGCCTTCAATTACAGGGAAAATCAAACTTCCTCTTTATTGCCTAGATCCCTGGCCTCATCACAGCAGAGAAACAGCACTGGTTAAAGTGGTAAATGACCTGCTACTCGTCTTTGAACAAGGTTGTGCCTCGCCTTTGTTGCTTAACCTTCATGTCAAATGTCTCCTTGATAGACTAGAAAATCAATCAATCAATCAATCAATCAATCAATCAATCAATCAATCAATCAATCAGTCACATTTTAATAACCAACTAGGCAAGCAAAGAAAGTGACTTAGTATTTAAAACATGCATTTATCACATTTACTAAATGTGCAGGAGTTAAATAAAGGGTGTATAATATATATAAAGGGACAATATAAGCAGATAATGATATAACAATAACAGCAGTATGATGTACAGTATTACATATATACTCTAATATTGAAATCTATGGGACATGTTTAGAAGGCTAACGGCATTTTTGAAAGAAGCTGCTTCTGTTTGTGCTTGTGGTGGCTTTTATTGTTCTAAGTCTTTTTTTCTGAGGGAAGCAGTTCAAAGACTAAATGTCCAGGGTGAGATGGGTCAGAGATGATCTTGCTTGCACGCTGCTTGATTCGGGCAGAGTGCAGCTGATCGATAGGAAGGAGATCACAGTGGATGATGCACTGTAGCCTTTGAATGTCCTATTTAGTTGCTCTACTGTACAAGATCAGTTAAAGCAATGAAGTTAAAGGAATGGCCCACTCCTGGCTCAATGCTTATTTGACTGATGTAAGTTTGTATTTGTAGATGTAAATGGTAAAGTTTTCTGCAAGGTTATGATTTATGCCCACTGTTTTTTTTTTCTATGTACTGTATGTTCTGCGTATTATCATTTGTAAACATGGTATTAGTTTCCACTGTTATTCTGATGAAAAAGAGCTGTATAATTCAGCAGGGCCACATGAGAAACACCAGCTTAATAAAGTTAAGAAATGTTATTAACATCATTCTTCTTCATTCTGAGAAAGACAGAATGATACTTGTACTAGGGCTAGATACAGCTAGAAGTAAGTTTTCTGTAAACGCTACTTGTTGGTACATTAAATAGAGAAGACTACATGAGGGGTAAGTCTATTTCATAAACTTACACATTTATGGAACAGCCTTCCCATTAGTATTCAGGGGTTAAACGCATTCTCAGTATTAAGTGTGACAGCGAGGTAACGCACAGTGCAGGCACTTCTCACTCACACACACACACACTATGCAGTACGCTATGCAAGCATATTGTACCTTACAAGCGCCAAGTGCATAACAAGGGGGCGGGCCATTGTAACTCACATGGGGTGACAGGCAATCAGAGGACACCATCTACCAGAAGCTCGTAGCCCATAAAAGGACCTCTCAGCTTTCACCAAGTGAGTAGAGATTATTTGTGTATTTATTCACACTTGTCTCCTGTCTTCGCAGACTCGACTCACTCTGAGTCATATTCACCAAAAAAGAAGCTTAGGCCTCTCACACGCGCTCTGCAGTCTCTGCCTGCCTTGCGCCACCTGCTCAGCGCCACTTGCCTCAACTGTTCCATGCACCCAGTATGACACAGAGGGCATCGCACCACCTGAGTATCGACCCGTTGTTCCGTGACATTCACCATTCATGCCTACAAAGCCACACTGCATTTTCTTAGAAGTTCTCTTTAAATTTAGGAATGAATCTTAGTAAAGATAAAAATGATTCACGAAACATCTGAGCCCTAAAAACAGCTCCTAAGGTAAAAATTGTGTAGAGAGGAGGACTTTTAAGAGGCTTAAGAATTTCTACAGCAGAGGACAAATGGTGGAAAGAAGAAATATGCTCCAAACACTGAACGTAAAGCTT
>JAOVVB010000027.1:7049363-7073567 GCA_028570985.1 Heterobranchus longifilis | reverse complement strand
ACACGTGATAGTCTTCGGCCCTCCCGGCTGAATGGTAGTAGTAGCCTTAATGTGGGAGCCCCCTAGTGACGGGGAGGGATTGGCCATGACTAAATTAGGGAGAAAATCGGGGGGGAACAAAACCAATTGCCATTTACTAAAGTCTTGAAGCACAGCACGGTATTGAGACTCTTGGCCACAGTAAAACATTTGAATGGTGTAAACGTTTTAAAGAACACAGTACTTCCGTAATCTTGCTGAAGTGGCTCGTAGCCCACTGAAGTCGTTCCTGTGAACATTCAGGGAATGAAACGCCTGATCCTTGAAAATTGCTAGATAACTTGGTGCCAACTTGCAGAAGAGATTCACCAACATCAATTGCCCCTCGTCTGGGAGTTATTGCCACATCTCCGGTATTGTCCAGATTGATCCAAGTTATTTCCACGTTTTAAGACATTAAAGGAGTTCCCAGGAGGCCGGGACAAGAAGCAATCAGTCCGATCATGGCTTCAGTGTACTGAGAAAACGTTCGACCTTGATGTATCCAAGTACTAGTGAAACTCTGGTATAAGTGCATTATTGTAGCAGAGGATTATATAGAGAAATGAAGGGACTTTTTACTCTCCTAACTGCATTGATATTCAGCACAATCAGAAGTCCCGGGAGTTTAAATAATTGTATATATTTTGTTCAATACAATCTTATAATAAAATATTAGATAAATTTGCTAGATTATTTTTTTGTGTAAGTTAATTTATTATATACCATGAAATATATGTAAAAAATTGGTTTAAATACCATAAATAGGTTTAATAATTGTATATTTTGGTAGATTATAATTGTAAAAGCTATTGTCCAAGAGGTAAGGTTTGAGTCAAATACTAAACTAATAAGGGTAAAAAGAAATGAAAGCCTTAAAAGTCTGACATAAATTGGAATTTGAATCTATAAGCTTTTGCTTTTTGCTTTTGAAATAGTTTAATATAAAGTTTTGATTTAATCCACATTAGGCATGTGCACATTAAAGTTGCTGTATAGTTTGTGGATTGTGTGAAGTAACTTATTCCGCACATAGCCCACCATTTCTTTCTCCATTTTTGGTTGTGATACAAACACAGATTATACTTGTACTCGTCATCCTCTAGTTTTATTTTATCTCAGTTGTTTTATAACATTCTTTTAATAAGATTAAAATTACATGTATTTTCAGATGAAAAGTGATAAACTGAAATTCATGGATATGAAGAGTACAGCAGAGTTGATGAAAGTCATATTAGTGATGGAAAATTTTGAGTAAAGGTGGATCTTATGGAACAACTCTCACTCCCTTAACTGTGTGTTTGATTTATCTGAGCCGCTGTTGTAGGTCATTGTTACTTGTCATGGTTTAAGTGCGTATTGATTGCCAGGGCATGTTGTTTCCGCCCCATGACTGCATTATTGTTTCTGGAAACAAGCCCTAGATGTAAAAAAACCCTAACAAATATCACCCCAGTGTCGAGAAATAATAAGGTGAGAACACTTTATTGCTCACAGATTAGTATAAAAATATGTATGCATAGCAGGGATATAATATAAATAGCAACTATAGAGTGTATTACATCACATCTTTGCATTTGTCAATATTTCCATATATAACATTTTATAGAACCTTATAGTACACATTATACTGTCCTTCTTGCTCCTTAGCATAGCTAAAGATATATTTCATACACACAGGTTTAAGCTATGCATACATTTCTAAATAAGTATACTTTTAAGGTGTATATTTTTATATTTCATTACTAATTACCCATTATTATTTCATTATGTCTTTATTTCATATTCGTAGTTTGTGCCTTGTTTTATGTATGAGTAGAGAATAGGTCAACATACTTATCAGTTCTGTGATAATAACTCCTAGCTAATTATATGAAATGTTAGGAAATTAGAACATTTATTGCAGATCATCAAAACTATGCAATCTACCAAATGTCAGCTCAATTTGACTTACAGTTTATTTCAAACATACATTTTTTGTACCTAATACACACTTTTTTGTGATTTCTGTAAGCTCCACTTATGAACAGTGCTGTGAAAATTTATTTGCTCCTTCCTGATTATTATTTATTATTATTATTGTCACATTTAAATGATTGAGTAATTTTAATATTACACAAAGTTAAATTAAGTAAATACAAAATGCAGTTTTTAAATGATGATTTCATTTATTAAGAGAAAAAGCTGTCCAAACCTGCCTGGCCCATGTGAAAAAGTAATTGCCCATTAAACCCACTAACTGGCAGCAGAAACTACAGTCAAGCATTTGCGATAACTGGCAACGAGTCTTTCACATTGCTGTGAAGGAATTTTGGCTCACTCTTCTTTGCAGAATTTTTTTATTTCAGCCATATTGGAGGGTTTTCGAGCATGCATGCCTTGTTTTAGGTCATCTCGATCGGATTTAAGTCCGGACTTTAACTAGGCTTTTGACTAATTGATTGATTAATTTATTAAAAAAGAATTTTGAGCCATTCAGTGGTGGACTTGCTGGTGTTTCGAATTATTGTCTTGCTGCATAAACCAAGTGGGATTGAGCTTGAGGTCATGATCTGATGGCCAGACATTCTCCTTTGACATCCCCCCGAAAGCAGCCTCAGAACATCACACTACTACCACCGTGTTTGTTGGTATGATGTACTTTTTATGGAATGATGCTAGTTTTACGCCAGATGAAATGGGATGCACACCTTCCAAAAAGTTCAACTTTTGTCTAATTAGTACACAGAATATTTGCCCAAAAGTTATGGGGATAATCAAGATATTTTTTAGCAAATGAGCCTTTGTGTTCTTTTTGGTCAGAAGTAGCTTTTGCCTTGAAACTCTCCCATCTATGCCATTTTTGCCCAGTCTCTTTCTTATTGTTGATTCATGAACACTGACATTAACAGAGGAAAGTGAGCCCTACTTTAGATGTTCTGGGTTCTTTTATGAGCTCGTGGATGAGTTGTTGTGCTTTTGGAGTAATTTTGGCAGGCCAGCAACTCCCGAGAAGGTTTACTATAGATCCAAATTTTCTCCATTTGTGAATAATGGCACTCACTGTGAGTCACTAGAGTCCCAAAGCCTTAGAAATGGCTTTGTGACCCTTTCCAGACTGATACATGTCCGTTACATCTGTTCTTGCATTTCTTTAGATTGCATTGCTTCTTTAGATCGTTTAGTGTGCTTCAAATTTTTGAATCAACAGGTCTGGCAGTAATCGGGCCTGGGTGAAATTTAACTCTCAGCTTTTCAAAAATTACAGTTCATTCATGATTTAGCAAGGGGAGCAATTACTTTTTTTACATAGAGCCCGGTAAGTTTGGAAAGCTTTTTTTTCCTTAATAAATAAACTCATCATTTAAAAACTGCAATACTCGGGTTATGTTTGTGTAATATTTCTTTGATGATCTAAATTATCTAAGTGTGCTAAATATAAAAATAAATAAATAAATCAGTAAAATACTTTTTCATGGCACTGTAGATCTCAGGTTTAAAAAAACAAAAACAAAAAAACTAACTTTGCATCTGCCAGTCATTTATTCATTTACTGTTGAGGAAGAAAACACAATTATTAAAAGAATGGATTTCAAAGTTTTTCAATTGTTTCCTAATAGAGGTTCTATAACCCTAGAGATTTATTTAGGTCGTAACTGTAGTAAATTGCATTTGGATTTATTGTTGTTGTCTCAAGGCTTGTTTACATCCTCCTGTCCAAAGAAGCTCAGTATTTCTCTCACGCACAGTGACATTTTGAATTGTGCTGTGTGAGCTGTGGTTTGCAATATGTTACAGAAACAATTTCACGCTTGTAAAACTTTCCTCTGAAATGGAGAGATTATTTAGCAAGCCTCAAACAAGACCAATTATTTGCGTCTGTTGCATTTTCCTTTGATTTCTTTTTGGCCTCGAGTGTTCATTTTACTCTCTTTTGAGAGTTTTTCTTCACATAATTGTTTGAGAAAGTTATGGCCCTGAGATTAGCTTAAAGCAAACCTCTAAATGGATCCTATTTTCTAAATAGATTGGCAGTTCAACAGGAGTGAAGGTTTGATCAATTCAAAGCTGCCACAAAGTTCTATGGATGTGACACAGCAATGCCAACACAGTGAATGTAGATGAAAGACCTGAAATAAGGAAGTACCATAGTGAATGTCTATTGATTTAATAATGTGGTTGTTTTTCCAAACAAAAAACAAGGCCATGAATTCTCTTTCTCCTGCAGAACATGTGTGAGATAATACTTAGAGCCAGGTTTATGGAAATACAAGAACAATGATAAAATGGTGTGTGCGTTTTTTTTTTTTTTTTTTTTTTTTTTTGGTCATTCCATATGAAAATGGCTGTGATTCCTGAATGGTAATGGCACACTTTTGTCAAACCCCTTGAATTAAAGCTGAAAGTCCTGACTTCACTTACATTTTGATGGTTCCATTTCAAATTCAGTCTGGTGTTGTATAGAGGCCAAATACCAACAAACCCTTTTTGTTCCATAATTTATGAACCAGAACTGTATTTTATTGACGTGGTTGATGTTGATTTGTTGGACCTAGAGTACAGTGACTTAGTGATCAGAGAAATTCACCAGGAAGGAATTAATCAGGCATTGTTAATACTGTTTATAGCACTTTCCTGGTCCCTTTGTCTGCTGATTAAACTGAACAATATGCTCTCACTGTGTGTGGTCTGGTTCCCTCCTGGTTGTTTCTACAGCTAATTTTTCCTGATCATTGCAGCATTTGTGAATGTAAACTTATTAATTGTTCACATTTGTTAAAATGAGAGAGTTCTCCCATGTTCAATTATCCATATAAGCAAATCAGCTTTTTTCTTCAGTGCTATAATTTTTCAATTTATGATGTACTGTAAACTCTTTAACCTATTTAAAGCAGGATTGTTGAAGTTAGGGTGTGGTTTAGTGTGAAGGCAGGAGCTAGAGGTGTATGGAAACTAAAAGACAGCAGAGGTGTATGGAAACAACAGAGCTAGGAAGCTAAGGTATCTTTGACAACCGATTGTATGTTACTGACTGTCAGACATGTCGATGTGCACAAATACATAAAGACACTCCTGAACACTCTCACCCTGAGTCTGCTGTCCTCTCTAACATTGTTACGGACATATTCTGAGGTTTGTGGTTTAGTATTTTGTATGCTGCTGTAGTTTGAATCTTGCAGTTGTTCCTTTGAGGGAAATTATTATTATTATTATTATTATTTTAAATAAAACTGGTTCTGGATGCACTAAATGTTTCAGACACAATTAAGCTGCGTTGTGTGCAAATAGATGTATAAAATAGAGCTGTGAATCATAGCAGACTGTTGATTCGATATTTTTATTTTTGATTCAGTTGGATTCAAGAGCACTAAACTTTACATTCTGATTTATTTTGAACAAATATATTTTATCTTTTGCAGTATTAAAAACTAGTACAAGTATTTAGGGAAAAAAACGCTAAAATGTTAAGTAGCTTGTGTTGTTGACTCATCTCATATTAATCTTTTCTTCGTGGAAATGCTTCTGTTTCACAATCCAGTAGGTTCATGCTGATGAACGTAAAAGGACAAAAGTTTTACTCTCGTAAAGCAGCCTCAGACCAATGCGAGTATTTATACCAAAAATGCAACCGGCTTCTGTAAGTGTGATGCGATTTTAAATCAAAAACTGACTCAATGTTTCAGTTAATTGAATCAACCAACCCAAGTCCAATCATTTTTCTCCCTTCTTCCATACTTTTGAGAGAAACACTTGGAAAAATGGGAAGCCTTAACGATTTGCAGTTATCATTTAATGCACACATTTTTTTAATTAGTGATTTGGTCAATTAAATGTGTGATATATGTTCTCTTAAAACTAAGTGTAAATTAGAGCCGTTTGTGTTCATATGATCTTTGTCATTTATGTAGATTACGTTTGTAAATGAAGAGTTAATAATTTATGAAGACATTAAACACAGTAAACATCGTCAATTTTGGGAAATGTCTAATGAGCTGTAGTCAACAAGAACATCTGTTATACAAGGCAAATTATGTGCATAAATGTTTTTTAATCGAATTAAATGAATGCCATATCAGCCATGTTAATGCAGTGCTCCTTACTTGTTCTGACCAAAAATAAATTTCTATATTGTTTTGTTATATTAAATGACAAAATAACTATCTGTGAGTGAATTGAATTATAATGTTACTAGATATATAAAAGGGCTATTTCAAAAATAATGCGAAAGTGGGCATAACTTTTATATTAACTGATGTACAGTAGGTTATTTAAACTGCACACATTGGTTAATTAACTCTTCCTCTATACAAAGAAACAGTACTTATTAACATAGTCTCCATTACAAGCGATGCTCTTTGAAAATTTACTTTGTCACTGTTGGTGGACTCATGTTGCGTAGTTTGTCTTCAATGCTGGTTTTTCCTTCTTTGAATTTCCTCATCCATCTGTGCACGTTGATCTTGTCAATGGTGTCCTCTTTGTAAAAATTCTGTAGTGAGGTGGGAGAACATCTGCCACAAAGGGGATTTCACAAATGGATGGCTTGTGATGAAGACTATGTTGAGTAATACATTTGTGTAGAGGAAGAGTCACTCTGAAGAGACTTACTCTACCAACATGCAAATTAAGATGTATTCTAAAATTTTAAACGTCAAATTTTTTTTAAATGTCAGGATAAAGCAGAGAATTTGAAATAAAATAGCAGTGCAGAAGAGGTTTGTAGCAGTCGTACATTTCTCTCCTCAGTCCTGGGTTGTTGTTTTTCAACAATTTTTTTCAACCTTTTATCACAGCTTTTAAAATTACTTTAATTTAGCAGCTGTTCCAGATGCAGGTTGCATGATGAGCTACAGCCCTAGTATACTGAATGTAAATGTCAGAGCTAGTTATGTTTTGCACTGTGCCTCCTCAGTTATACACAGATTAGCCAAAATGCAGAACCTGACATTTTCCTCTATTGCTGTCCTTTGATTTTATTTTCTCTGCAATTTCACAATGCTCCTCTCTTTCATTTCAGGGAGTAACCTACTGTGGCGAGAGCTCAGCCAGCAATCTGACAATGGCCAACGTGCCCTGGCATGAGGAAGTCGTCCACTTCGTGCAGCAGCTCGCCGACCTCCTGCCCGGCTACGACATCGCCTGCGAACACGAGCACTCTAACTGCATTTTACTGGCCCATCATAAGGTAATTTTTATACACACATTCACATTGATGCCCTTCTGTTTATATTTAGGCATTTTGTATATCATTGTAAAATAACAAACATTCCACGCTGTTGTTGTTCTCATGAATTTAAGGCTAGGTAAGTATTGTTTGTTTTTCATGAACGGAATTCTGATAAGTTACATAGATCATATTCAGCCTTCAATCCACACATTTATCCGCATGACAGTTCCGTGGCACAATTTATGCCCAGTTTACATCCAATTCAATCACTTTCACAATCTGCAATCTACGCTGAATCAATTAGGGAAGCATAATGATGGATGCGTCTTAGCATCAGCTGTCACCAGAGCAGTTCATAATTTCTCTACATGATTTATGCTGCTTTGTAGGGACATTTCTATCTTCATAGTGATCATCTCAGAGCTATACAGAAATATAGTGCACTCATGATATCACCTCTGTAATAGTGTATTTAAAGATAGTAGCTGCAAATTGGATGGTGAGTCAATGAGAGTGGAGCAGCCACTATTCACACCCAGACAGCCAGGATTAGAGAGAGGCTGAGTGCGTGCAGTCTGCGGTGTGTGTGTGTGAGACCCGCAAGTGACATTGTCAGGACAGTCTAATATCTGTTATTTCAGTTATCTCAATGTTGCATTTTTATTGCTTTGGGATATTTTGGAGTTGCCATGTTTTCTTATATTTTATTGACACAGTTGTTCTGAACCAGTTTGTTTAAGATAAGATATACCTTTAAGATAAGATGTACCTTTAAGATAAGATATACCTTTATTCGTCCCTCAGGGATTAAATTCGCTTTCTGAGGTTCCCAACGAGATCACCATTAAGTCAACTTGTGAGAACATTGTCCTATACTTACTGTATGTCTCAGAGCAGAGGTTAAGGATATGCAACACGAAGGATGCATATATATTAACCATAAAATTGGCTCAGTGCTTATTCTGAACTGAGTAAATACAGTTTAGTTTTAGACTAATTTAGAATTAATGTTTAAATGTGATTTTCAAAATGTTCTAATCGAGATACAAACACACCCATATATTTCCACCCCGGTACAGATGGTGCAGAAAAACAATTAAATTCAATAAAATTTTATGTGTATAGCGCTTTTTAACAATGGTCATTGTGGCAAAGCAGCTTTACACTATCAAAGGAAAATTATGGAACACAGAACACATTATGATAATAAAAACTGCCTTTATATAATCCCCTGCTACTTAAATGCACTCATCACTGCTTTCCACTAGTGCTCACTAATCCTGCTGTCTGTTTCATGTCTGACACTCTGGCCTCCCAGGAACTCCTTTAACCTTTAAAAGCCAAGCATCACAGATCTGTGCCAGCAACACAGCATAGGTCAATGGTGATTAAAAAAAAATATACATGTGGTTATATGAAAGCCTTGCCGGTGTGTTTTAATTTGGAGACTTCAGACATCGAACTGTGCATTTGCATTTTCAGATGTGTCAGGTAGAATGAAATTTATCGTTATTATAACATGTACATTTTACCACTACCAAAATATGGGAGTGATGTCATCAAAAATGTAGAACTCTCAAAATTAGCATTTTATACATATTTTTTGGGTACAGTACGAGTGTACGAGTTACACCCTTATTCATATTCATATACACTCAGTTTTATTGTTTTCTAAATTACTAGCTTAAAAACCTGAACAAACATGTTTTGGATTAGATTTGATTTGATGAAATTTATGCCATGAACCATTGCCATTGGTGCCATTTCATGTTCATTATCTAGGATAGTGTGTAGAATTCACCTCAAGTTAGCTGAAGGTCCTAGATATGCGATTGCAGGAGTGGTGGTGACGTGGTGATGAGTTCGCAGCCTCCAGCAACATCAGTTCTAGCCCCACATGAACACTCATCTATGCACTGTTCTCCTCAGTGACCCATGGGGGTTGCCACAAACACTTCCGTCAGGCAAATTACTCCGTAATGAAAGTACGTGGCTTAGAAGGACTTGCCCCATG
Organism: Heterobranchus longifilis; assembly: GCA_028570985.1. Lineage (NCBI taxonomy): Eukaryota > Metazoa > Chordata > Actinopteri > Siluriformes > Clariidae > Heterobranchus > Heterobranchus longifilis. Next base: position 7,064,388 of record JAOVVB010000027.1, on the reverse strand, counting down.
AGGAGTTATATTTAAAGACTTGCTAGACTCAGCACTGAGATTGCATTTACCACTGCCACAGGTGAGCATGAAGGTAGAGATGACATTGCAGCAAAGCAGTTCACTTCACTTGTATTTTTATAGCACTTTGAACAATGGTCATTGTCGCAAAAGAAGCTTTACAGAATAAAAAAAAGAATATTAGGGAAATGAGTATGAATTGTATGAAAAAATATTTATATTTCAAAATGCCTAGAAAAGACAGGATAGACAAACTGCATGCCTCTTTTGTAAAGTACTTGCAAAATACAATTGATGATGCTTGTTCTTCTTCTTTGAAGTTTATGGGCGGTTGGTACAATACAACCACCTACTGCTCCAGAGTTGAAGCCAAAGATCGGCAAGGGGAAAAAAATAAAATAAAAATTTTGTACAAGACATGCCATTTAAACAAAAAACACAGCATTTCAGTGTTTATTAGTTACTTTTAGTAGTTTTTCATACTTCCAAACCTGTAAAAAATATAGCTGATTAAAACAAAGAAACGATTTGTTAAATGAGACAGCATTCTGAAGAGAATCCTGTTAGCAAACAAAGAATACCTATTTTCTGTCCACATTCATGTTTGATCCAAAGAGATCTTTTATCTATGAAGAAGACAACAGAAATACTGTTCTGCGAGACGGTTCGTGGAGGTAAAATGCTTAGCCTCCCTTTCAGCACAGCATTATATCACCCCTCACAGGCACCTGATGAACAACTTGATTTGCACTTAAGCACACACCCTGGAGTCGTGCCTCTTGGCCACCTGCCTCCCAGCCTGTAGAAGTCCATTTGGGGCTAAGTGGTGTATTACATTTTGTGAAAAGCTGTAGGAAATCCTACCTCTGCTGACAAGTGGCAGATGCTATGTATTATGAAATGATGTCTGGATTTTATGCCTCATGGGATGAGCCCACTGTTGCAGTGCTTTATTAAAAAATGGTAAGGGTAAGATCAGGACATAAGGCATGTAGCTAAATATGTAACAGGAAGCATGGTCACTTTTTTTTTTTTTTTACCTCGCTGGTATATACTGTAATCAGTATAAATGTCCGGGAAAGCTCCTCCCTGTTATGTTAACTGAAACTGTAGTCACCCCTTTAGAGATTGGGGGTTGGGGATTCATTACTTCAGGGTTGTTCTGTGTCATGGAGTTTGGATGTTCTCCCTGTGCTTGTTCGGTTCCTTGTTTTCCTCCCACAGTCCAAAGACATCCAGGTTCATTGGCATTTCAAAATTACCCATTGTGTATGAATAGATGTATGCGTGTGTTTGTGTGTGTGTGAACTTGTTCCCCAAGTTGGATCCTCTCGGTTAGGCTCCAGCCTCCCTGACCTATAGGGGTACCTCAGTAGTTAAGAAATTGGACTACCGACGGGAAGGTCATAGGTGTAAACCCCAGCACCCCCAGTCTACCAAGGTTTCCTCAGTACACAATTTCTTAGATGTATAATGAATAAACACACACACAGTTCTGGACAAGTATGTCTGCCAAATACTATGAATATGAATTTACAGTATAAATAATGGATGGATAGTTCTTTTGTAGATTTCTTTATCATCCTGAGCAATAATTACAGTCTGTTTGGAATTTCACATGTTCTATGTCCACATGGGTTCACTTTGGGTTCTCCTGCTTCCTACTACTACCCAAAATGTTTGTGGAATAAGTGTGGGCATGCTGGCCTGTAACACTTTTGTCCCATCTATAGTAGTAGTGTAAGTGGTAGTACTCACTTCGACCCATTTTTCACGGAATTTGTTCTAGATCTAAGGGAATCCTTGCAACCATCCCCTGGTAACTTCATGCACAAGAGTCACTACACATCTCATTACTTGCGGATAGGTTTGCTGAAACAGAGAAGCTCTCCTGTGCATGTTCTCACATTCCCTCACTCATTTTGTGTTCTGCCTCTGCATGCCTATCTCCTTTCAGTTTAAAGTGCATGGAGAGTGGTGGACCTGGATTGACTACGAGCGTTTCCATGAGCTTATTCAGCAGTACGACGAGAGCGGCGGGACCAAGACCTTCACCAGTCTGGACTACATGGCCAAGACGCCCAGCTGGGCCGTGTTCGGGGCTCGAGAGAGGGGTTTCGACCCCTCAGACACACGCTTCCTGAGGAAAAACAAGACCAAAGACATCTCCGGGTGCTGATGTCAAACACTGGCAGCTGAATCTTTTTTTCTGAATTCTCTTGTTTAACATCTGCATAAGAGAGATGCATTTTAGACAAACTTTATTTAAAGGAATTTAGACTTTTGAAGATCTGTCTGAATTATTGTTCTATATATAATAATAGAATTTTTAAGGATTATCCCATGTCGTTAAGAAGTACGCACTCGTGTTCCCTTGCCGTTTATAGATTTCTCATTTTTACTGTATGCTAGGTCTGAAACATCACATTCATAATCCATAAAGTGGATGTGCTCTGCATTAAGTCTCTTAAAGTCTTGTCATTTCTCTCATTTTTTCACCTTCACCTGTTTCTGTTTTGTTTTTTTGTCCCCAGTTTTCAGCCTTGTTTTAGTCTGCGCCAAAATATTCTTTTATTCTTTCTATTTAATTAAAATGTCACTTCACACACTGGGTAGTTCTTTTGTGTAAAATTACCATAAGGCCAGCTGTGTCATGAGCTTTCATTCCCAGAATTCAGTCATGGAAGCTAATATTGCAGTGACATTAGCACTGTCTGTGTTCTGTCTGTGTTCTCCCTTATAGATTCCTGCTGTGAATGTAGGTGTTAATTGATTTTCTTTTTTGTGTGTGTGACTTCTCATTATGTTTTGTTCAAGGAGCTTTTATCATTTTGAGCTTGACATGACTTGCTTCATGGTTATATCTGGATTTCAATGGCGGTTGCAGAATGTAAGCATATCATGTGATTTGTCATTGCACTAACCATTTTCCACATCTTTCTATTTTTAGATAGCGCAAAGGGTGTCTTGAAAGGAACCTGTTTTAACTGCTTGTACCTGAAAGTGTGGTGCCTTATTGAATTTTTGAATAAAATATATTGTACTTACTGAATGTAGTTTTCTTTTACAAAGTATTAAATACTGTGATCTGGGCAAAATGTTGATGTAAGAAACAGGTAGCATATACACTCTTTAAATTTACAGCACACGCAGTGGTGGGCGGTTCATGTGTGAAAATGATTCCTCATGCTCCCAAAACCACTCTTTCATAATTTGAGTCCTTGAAGAAAACCTTAATAGATGTGATAATTCAATGTATTGCCCCATAATGTTGCTGAGTCTACCTGACTAAACCGAAGCAAACCCAGATCATAACACTGCCTCCAGAGGCTTGTACAGTCGGCACCATGCATGATGGGCGCATCATTTCAGCTGCTTCCCTTCTTACTCTGACACGCCATATTCAATCTGGTCAGATTTAATCAGACGACATGAACTTTTTCATTGCTAAAAAGTCCACTTTATGCTCCCTAGCAAATTGAAGCTTTTTTCTGAGTAGTCTCACCAACAATAGGTTTCCTTATGCGAACAGGTTTAGTCCCAAACCTGTGCATCCTCATCACATTGAGTGTGTGTAAAAATGCTCTTACTTTCACTATTAAACATTGCTGTGATGTTTACCGTTGATCTTTTTACCATGCCACTTCATTAAGCTTTAAATTGATCTACATTCATGATTTTTTTCTGATCACATTTTTTAAACAAAGTTAGTGCTATCCTAACCCATTTCCAATAATTTAAAATCTCAATAAAAATAGATTTCTTTTGTAAGTACTCTTATAAACGGTTTATGCATAAATTGATTTCTATCCAGCTTGATAAATGTCTTAATTTAGAGCCTTTGAAATAGCTTTTTTCCCCTTCTATCAAAATACCACCAAAGAGCTGAAATGAATGTGATAAAAGACCATGTTCAACTGTATGAACTATTAAGTGATAACATCAAGGCTTTCCCATCTGGCTTTTGGATCATGCCAAGCAGCCATAAGAGCACTAGTAAGCTCAGGCCTGGGGTGCAGTCTGAGATCAGCCATTTAGTTTCAGTGAAGGGAGATTGTATTGCTCCAGCAAACGAAGACATTGTGTACAATTGTGTGTGTTTGTGGCAATGTTTGGGGAAGAACCACATATGGGTGTAATGGGTGTAACATATTTTTGGCAATATTATACAGTGGAACCTCGGATTACGAGTAACACGTTTACGAGTGTTCCGCAAGACGAGCAAAGATTTTTTTTTTTTTTTTGACTTGAAAAACGAGCATTGTCTTGGTTTACGAGCACCGAGTATCATGTATCACGCTTGCGTTTCTTGTTTTGACGCAGAGCGTCACGTGGTCACAACTGAGCCAACGTTTTTTCTCTCTCTCTTGCGCTGCGGAATTGTAGGTAATCGTCTCCCCTGCTGGGTCTTAGTGCTTTTATTTTGTGTTTGTAAGCGTGTTTGTACAGCACGCGCATGTGCGCGCATATAAAGCAAAAGCAAGTCTCATTAGAGGGTAAAGATCCATTTTTTTTCTCTCTGTATCAGCCTGTCGTGTTTCACTTTACCTTTGAAAAGAATCGCGACAGAGCGGAGTTTCTGTATAAGGCAGAGAGAGTGTGTGTGTGTGTGTGTGTGTGGGAAGCCGGGAGGAGGAGGAGAGGGTGGTAGGGGGGCTGTAAAGGCAAGTGTGTGTGTGCATGTGTGCGCGTGTGTGTAATTTGACACCGTGCTCCTTTACTCACAACAACACACACACACACGCAGCGCCTGCGTGCACAAACGGAAACACTTATCTGTCGAGATTTATTTTTACTTTTTTTAAAGGTATAGTGCAGGTTAATTTGTTTTATTTTTATTTAAAAAAAATATTTAGAAAAAATTATTTTATAATTTGTTTTATTTTATATTTTCTTTTTATGTATTTATTTTTTTGGGCTATAGATTGAATAATTTGAGTTTCCATTATTTCTTATGGGAAAATTCAATTTGGTTTACGAGTGTTTTGGAATACGAGCCTGCTTCCGGAATGAATTATGCTTACAATCCAAGGTTACATTGTATAGTCTCACGGACATGTCTACATTCTGATTCATCAAGACATGGCCAAATAGAACTGCTCTCCATATTTGCATATATGAACCTGAAAACATTTAAACTGACACTAAGAAGAAAAGATGCACAGGTAGAATGATAGAGGAGAGAAGAGAGTAACTGAAGGGAAAAGACTGAGGGAAAGTGATACAGAGAGACTGGGATATGCGGCACAAAGTTACTGAAAATAGTAGAGATGACAGAGGGGGAGGTAAAAAGACACAGACAGTGAAGAAGCAGGTAGAGAGAGGAGAAAAATATAAGAGAGGGAGAAAGAATAAGAAAGTGGTATGATGACATGTCCAAAGCACCTGAAAGTAAGTTTTGTTTTTTGAAAGACACATTTTATATTGAAGCCTAAACAGGAAATTGGGATTTGACAGTGGAAAATTTAATTACTTTATAAACATAGCATGCAGGATTCAGACCAATCAGAGTCATGTCAAGGCAATCATGTTCTCTAAACCGCTTGAGTAAACTTGGCTAATTGGCTTTTACAGTGTGTGTATTATTCAACCAGATCCTGAACAAGCAAAACCAATTTGGTTCTCAAACTACCCCTTCACCTCTACAATAATTAATACCAGCGAACAAATCAGCATCCCCCTCTTAATTCCTCCTAAAAGAGCAGAGAACCCAGGGAGATAAAAGCCAACGATTCCCAAAGCATCCACTCTATCTGATGTCTAATTAAGTCTGTGCAAACACAGAATTATCATCCTGTTTCATCTCAGCATATTATAAACCCAACAGTAGGAGTGAAGGACAGAGAAAAACAAATCATTTCATGATCATTTTTCACAGTATATGATATTCAGGTTTGCTGAGGTTTGTCAGTACACAGAAGCTTTTTTCATTTTTTTTCTTCATTTCAGCATATTAAAACCTCCCAAAATATGAGAAAGCTAGAAATGCTAGATTGGCACCCACTGACCATTTTAATAGAAACACTTGCCTCTTTCTTATTTGTGTACTGTAATTATTCAATTATCCAAATTTGTGGGAGCAATGTAATGCATAATATTATGCAGATACAGATCAAGAGCTTTAGTTATTGTTTACATCAAACAAAAGAATTAACTTTGACTGTAGCTCAGTTGTTGGTGACGGATGGGCTGATATCTAGCCAAATAGCATGAACATGCATGTGGTGCTATCAAAAAGGTACTATATCCCCCGTATTTATTCATTTCTCGATTCAGTCTGTGAATGCCAAATCTAGTCTAAAAATGCTTTCATAAAGATGGCATGATGAATTGCTCTGGCAGCGGATGTGGGTTGTATCCCTATAGTTCCTCCCTTAATGAGCCTTAATGGCATAATCCTCATAACTGTAGGTGAAATGAATCCAGACATCTACGGACAATAGATTTATCATAAGACATAATGTAGCAAATGGAAGTGGATACAGATGAAGTTTCGTTAAATGAACTCAGTTTTAACTGCTGCTAGTTCCTCAACAGGTCTTTGGTGCACAGGTACAATATGTACAGTAAAGCACAAAATTGTAACCTGTTTCCGTCTGGACCATGAAATTACCATTTTGTGTCAGCAGGTTACTTTTTAGACGTCCTTGGCTGCCATCGCTACACCTGATATTTCAATTTCCATTTAGTTAAATGACTTGTATATTTTGCTCAGATAAGATTGCTGCTTCATGCACTGAAGTGCTGTAAATCTCTCAAGCTCAGAGCAAGGACACTTTCAGCTCAATGCACAGCAGCAAACAAAACCCCATAGTGACCTACTGGACCTCTGTTGATTTTTCACTGTAGTAGTAGTAGTAATAGTAGTAGTAATTCAAATATCACATTCTTTTTAAAATACTAATACGCCTAAATGAAATCCTTAATTTTTACAGATAAGAAAAACTATTTTTTCTTTAAAATCAAGACACTTGATGATTTAGTTGATGACACTAAAATGTTAAGTGGGATATACTTAAAAATAAGTATACAAAAATGTTGTAGCATATTTTAAGTACTTTTTTTAGTTTTTTTTTTTTTTTTTTTTAGCAAGAATTATCTAAAATGTTAAGCGAGATATACTTAAAAATAAGAATGCAAAAATGTTGTAGCATATTTTTAAGTAAAATCAGACCAACATTTTTACAGTGCAAAATATGACTTATTGTGTGTTCCTCTTTTGCAATATTTTTTTTTCTTCTCATTTTCATGATGCAAGCGTACAATGATTTACTGTAGAAGGTAGTTTGCACAGTGCTAAGTGGCACATCAGCTTTGTAGAGAACATCTCTTGACTTACTGACTCAATTTGTGAAAACGGTAACATTGTGTACATTTCATATTTGACCTAACTGTTCCTTTTAAATTATGTCTAGAGACTTACATCACAAATGTAGAGATGAAATTAAGACTTTACACATCTTTTTTTTTTTTTTGTATCTCCTTAAGCGACGATGATGATGATGGATGCTGTCTGTGCAGCGAATTACACATTTTAGCATTTGAAATTAATAATGATTAGAGACTTGGAAAATTCCTAATTGTCTACTCTCCCTGTGTTTTCCACCTGCTTAAGGAATGAATTTCCATTTAGATGACATGCTTCCCCCTAATATGGGGACATGCACTCATTTGATTAGACTGACTCCTCCTGTATTACAGCGAGAGGTTGCAGCCAATGTAATTAGCCTAAGATGTGATTATGCACATTGTGCTGTGGGGACTTTTCTCTATTTCTAGCTTTTAACATTTTCTAGCTTGCCGGCTCTTAACAGCAGTGCTTGCTTTTGTACTTTTATACTTACGAAGAAATCCAAGTGCTTTTGTTTCCCTTTGTTCCCTTCCTCATTAATCACTGCTCAACAACCCAGTAACATGTACCGATTACCTTAGGGACGTTAGTATAAAATGAGACATGGTCCCATAATCACTTTAGAGAGGAGCACTACAGTCAGCAGAGAGTTGGAATATGTGTGTGCGAGCACGCATTATTGTGCATTAGTGCATCTGTTTTACATCTGTTCCCCATGAATTTCACATTAGCACCTCTGGCAATTACATTCTGCAGTGACTTCATATGAAGCCTGTGTTGATAAGGAAACGAATAGGCATTAAAGGAAAATGTTTATAAAATAAAGCATAAGAATATACTGTATATGTACCTTATGCCAAATGGGATAAATGAAGCACATTTACAATGGAAGAAAAACAAGCACAAAAATAATAGACATTCACAGATTCCCGATATTGCACTGCATTCTTCTGTAAATACTCACACTCAGTGCTTATACATGCATTGTTAATGCAGGTTTGAAATCTGTGCACCATTTTTTTTTATGATGCAGTAGGTATCTTCTCATTTCTTAAACAACCAGTTCAGAGGACGTATCCTGTGGTCATGGAAAAGATTTCAGAAGAGTCAAATTATTAGGATGTATTAAGCAAAGAAAACAACTAAGGATATTGTTGAAATTATTGGAATTTCAACAATTCACAGTCCTGGAAACGAGTCTGAGATAAAATGTTGTCCGGGATTCCCCTCGCAATTTAAAGGTGCAGAGACAACACTTTTACGGTTGACGTGTGTCATGTGACATTTACTTAGACGCAGTTACGGTTTTTGGCCACACAATAGCAGTGTGGGGAAACGGGACAGAGATTTGATCAAGTGGATTGGTATGCTTTTAATTGTATATTCATGCCAAAGGGGTCTCACTTTGTCAAACTTAAGAACAAATCCGACTTGCGACCGTGCTCCGGGAACAGAACTTGTTCGTAAGTTGGGGACTACCTGTATTGTTAAATCCTTGAAGGATAGAGGTTGCATTTTTTTTATTACAGTAGAAATCAAAGCTCTTTTTAATAGAGAAGTTAAGAGAATTTCCACATGAACAATTTGAAAGAGAGCATAAAGACTGGGTTATTCCAATTATGGATATTTCTTCCCTAATGACGCAGGGATTTTGCAGAGACACAATGCCAAGATTCGTTTGGGCTCAACCTGCAGTTGGTTCTGGGAGCACGAGAAATCATTTTCACACATGAATTGGCCACCTGACCTTAACCCCCACGAAAGCCTTTGGGACGTGCTGGAGAATACTTTATGAAGTCATCAATACAAGGTCTCATCCAAACTCTGGAAGGAAATAAATGTCGCGATGTTGCAGAATGTTGGCCAGGCAATGCATATCATTAATATCTCTATATGGTCCAAACAGCTAATCTTTGCAAACTAATTAAAATTCTTTTGCTTCAGTTATCAGTGAACTTTTGAAGGAACAGGAGTGATGCGGTAAATGAAAATCATTATCACAATTTCTTTGCTATGTATGCAGTAATGGAAAGTGTGGAGAGTAGCTGCCTGCCAAGGTTCATGACTCACCTCACTGCTTTTTTTCACGGCTAAAATGAACTACAAACCTAACTAATTTCTACCACAAGGCTGAATCCCAAATCCCTCTCTAGCCCTGAACAAATTCAATTTTGGTTTGTGGAACTAGGGATTCTACACCCTACAAAGTGCACTTTCTTGCCAATTTGGGATTCAACACCAGAATATTCAGTAAGCTAAGGCTTTTCTAAAGCAGAATAAGTGGAGACATAAAGGGAAACTTTTGAGATTTACACGACCTCCATGGTTTATTCTTGCCTTTTGGATACATACTGTAGTACTAGGACAAAAATTTAAAATTACTTTTTACCCCTGATTATAGCCTTACTACAATTAGAGACACACCTTTTAGTTCATGAATCTAAATGTAGTTCTAAGTGCTATTTAATACAATAAACTTTCTAGTACTGCTTTTGTGATGTGCCAAGTACAATTTGAACCCATTCTGGGTATGAAATCTCCTAGGGGAATCGAAATACAAGGGCAAAACAAAAAATGAAGTCCAACCAAAAACTATGCATAAAACATACATGTATATGTACATACTGACGTACATCACATACTGTACTACGTATTATCTTGCAATTATCTTGTAATATTATGGTACTGATTATATTGTCATTACAATATATACAAATACGCTATATTGTATTAAAGTTACAATTATTTCGAACAGCTTGTAAAAGCAAGCGCCTACTTTTGCACCATCTTTTTCTGTCTTTAAATTTTGGTGGATTCATACAAAGCATAATCAGTGGACTCATAATTAGAAAAGCACACTCACTGGCATAGGTCAAGAAAGCCCTAGAATTGATTAATCTTATGTGCAAAAGTGTATTTTACAAAACAAAAAATAGAGCACTTTTTTAAAACATACTATACAGCATAAAGCGACTTGACAATTCAGGCTCTATCTTCCTGATCATGGCTACATATTACAGGAGAAGTGAATCCCTGTGCCCGAGCGCTTTACATACATAATCTGCTTCACACTAGGTCTAACAGCAAAAAAACAATTTCACACTTTTACAGTTTCAGTTATACAGGCAAATGTTGAGTTCTTTAATCATTTGAGAAGGGCCTAGAAATGTTAAGGTGTTGTCACACATGGCCCGTTTTCATGATCCAAGTCATTTCAGGTTGATGACTCAACATTTTGTGCACACGCAGATGCAACAAATCACTTAGACTTCTGTAAATTTTCTTTTTGCTGTTAGTTTTCTGTTGCATAACAAAAAAAATATCAAAAATATGAATTGCTGAATACAAATTGTTGATCGAAAGGCATTGTGTCATGAGCAATCATGCTATTGTGTTTAGTTACTGTATTTCAGCGACATTAATATACTGTACATAATGTGAACATTTTTTCATGTACATTACTGATGTATTACATTTTGTATCAATATTGTTTATTTAAGGCATTAAATTACATTACATAATTATATTATATAATATATTATGTTATGGTCACCAAGAACATTTCTGAAACAAAACGTCCATTTCTTGCTCCTCCCTCCATCCGCAATTTCACATCAACTTTGTTTTTGCTTGCTTTTTTTTTTTCTCCACTTCCAAAGGATAGCATAATGTAAAGCAACCATTTTGAAACATTTTTTCCATAACTCAGTGTTACACAGATGGACGTGAAGTTCTAAAGAAGTTGTGCTGTGAACAACAAGTGGTCTGAGAGCTCAATGGAAAAATGTCCAGAAAGAGAGTGCACTTGTATTGTGAACACCAAAAGCACTCAGGTCTTTTGAAGCTAATTCCCTCTGAGGGCCACTTTAAGAGGCCCGGCGTTGGCTCATTTTAAAAGAACTATATGTGAAAACACCTTAAAGCCTGTGTGAAGTACAAAATTTGACGGTGGGCCTTTTCTCACATACACTCACCAGCTATTTGATTAGGAACTGTTCACTCCTGCCATTGCTTCCAGAATAAGATTATCTTTTTCCAGTCTTTTGGCCAGTTTGCCTACTGTAGCCTCAGAATCCAGTTCCTGTCCAACATTGTGGACATTATATGATCTTCTGCTGGTGTTTTGTAAGTTTTTCTGCTCACCATGGTTGTAAGGAGTGGCTTTTTGAATTCTGTAAGTCACCATCCAGACAGCAGATCCTAAAACCAGTCTGTATGTTCTAATTCTCATAAAACCACAGACCCACCACTCACTAGAGTTTTTTATTATTTTTTTTACTTTTTTCTTCATTGTGTGTAAAAAGAGTGTTGTGGGCAATTCCACCATGTAAGCCCCCTTTTTTTTTTTTTTTTTTTTTTTCCTGTCCAATTAGTTTATGTCATGTCCAATTCCACCCCGTCACTAGGGGGCTCCCACATTAAGGCTACTACTACCACTCAGTCAGGAGGTCCGTAGACTATCACGTGTTTCCTCCAAACCACGTGATGGCAGCCGACCGCATCTTTTTCGAACTGCTCACTCACGCATCGTTGGGGGTAAGACACTTGCATGAGCTCACAGACGCCCATGATTGGCTGTAGAGCCGTGATTAATGTGGGAGCATTAAGTACCTCTCATCCCTCCCCCTCTGAAAGAGCATGGCCAATCAGCTCTCTCTAGAGCTACGAGAGGTTACAGCATGACCCGCGAATCGAACTTGCAATCTCCAGATGATGGGGCCAGCCCTTTTTTAATATTTGGACCAGCCCAATGGACACCAGCTACCATGCCACTGAGTTACTAGGCTCTTTCAGACAGCTGGTTCAGTGCAGGAATATCCCGCTCTTGTTTCATCTTGGTGTTCTATACGAAAAGAACAGAGGTGGAATCGGGAGTTTTGCTGAGATCTGTGTGAAAATGGAAAGCCGCGTATTTCGAAACGGGGGTCTGACATTTCGAAAGTTTAAACCACAGTAATCAGGTAGCAGCTACCCCTCAGATATCTTATTAAGCACAGATCAGATGTACACACTGCACTTAATAAGTGCTAAAGCTGTAGTGCATTCTGTAAACTGGCAGGCAATTGCTCAGGAATGTCAGAAAATGTCAGAACAGTGAGAGAAATGAACGATGGTTTTCTCAAGAAATATATTAAACTGAGAACTAGAGTCATAGTTCTAACTGCTGGATAAATTCAGCAAAGGAGAATAGAAGTGAACTGCGTTGTGTTACAATTCAGTTTCATTCATTTACTTATTGCGTTATCCTGGTCCAAACACTAGCCATGAGGCAGAACTACAGTATAAGGGTCCTTTCAGAATAGCCATGATTGCTTTTTGCTATGCCTAGGTACAACTGCTCCTACCTCTACTCTACCTCATTGCCCAACTTCATATTAGTGGCACTGCTCCGTACCCGAGTACATTAGTCTATTTATATTCTCCTAGTCAGTGTGCACCCAGTTGGTGTGCAAGCCTAAAAGTACAAAGAAGTCAATCTTCACACTATCACTATTATCCTGGAAGTTTATCACACATATATCACACTACACTTAATAAGTGCTAAATCTGTAGTGCATAAAAAACTGTGAACTAAAACCTCAGTTGTGATTGAAACTGATCATGAGAGAATAAAATTTAAGGGCTAATTTAACATTCTAACATTATGAGAGACAAGAGACCTTTTTCTGACAAATCCCACTTTCCTTCTGTTCTAAGAATTCAGCGTCATCTATTATTGGTTAGGCCACCAGAGCTCTGGAGTAGAGGCACAACATAGAACTCAAAGGGTGGAACTTAAAAGCAGTATATTTTTGTTATTGTTCGGTGAGAAACATCAGTAAATTGGGAAGAGAGTAAGCTTAGAGCACAGCGCTTTAGTTGGTGAGTGATGTAAATCTCAACACTCGAACTTCAGCACTAAATTCACCTGTGCTTGTCATTTTGAAAGCAATAGTACTATATGTGGGGTATTTCTGACTCATGTGGATGATGTGATGCCTACAAGTATAATTCAAACAATTTGTAAAGTGGTTCGGTATGGAGAGCCGCACCACGAGATGTTTTTAATGATAAGAGCCCTGACGCAGGGCTTTAGAGGGGATTAACGAAATACAGTAGGAGGCTGTGAGAGTGCTTATGATACGCACTGGAAGACCTTCAGACATGCAGATTAGTCTAATGGGCGTTCCCAAATTTCCTGTAGTGTGTGTGTATGTGTGTGTGCCCTGCGATGGATTGGTACCCTGCCCAGGGTGTACCCCGCCTCGTGCCCTAAGCCTCCTGGGATAGGCTCCAGGCCCCCGCGACCCTGAATAGAGGATAAAGTCGTATAGAAGATGAGTAAGTGGGTTGGTTTATCAACAAATTTGTGGGTTCTGTGTCAACAACCAATTGCAAGAGAGAGCACAACAATAATGGGTTTTTGTTATTGTAGTTAGAGCACAGATTTCGGTGTGACAAGGTACATTGAGTGACATATAAAATGACCAGTAGTCAGGTCTCTTAAATGTGTTTATTTGTTTAAAAAATGTTTACAATTTGGGCTAGTGATGGAGATTTTTAATGGCAATGTTAGTGATATGAGTTAATCTGATGCCCTTACAGTGTTGATGCGTTATTTTCTAGGAGCGTGTTATAAATGTGTAATTTGATGCCAACACATTGCATAATCAGTGCTTATGCACATGGGTTTCCGAAGGTCACTTACCCAAACATTTTAACACAAAATATGCATTAAAAACAATGAGGAGATTGTCACCTGGGCATGGTGTTGTGTTACACTCCTGGTATTCCTGCGCAGGCCCAGAACACGTTGTCCCTCCATATTTTGGTTTGGGGTTTGTGCAAGTTCGCTTGCGGCTGCGCACTCCAGAGCTGCAGTCACGGCTGCATTGGGTCCATGAGCTCCAGACCGACCAGCCTCCATTCACTGTGAGCCCGGAGATACGGCCTGATCGGAGCACGTCTCCTGATACACACAAACACACACAAGTACACACACATAGAGATGGAGGCTGAGTTAGTGTGTTTCTCTGCTGAACTGAGGATGTGATGGCTCAGATTTAGTGCTGATACATGCAATATATGAATTGATGCCTTGTCATAAATATTGCACTTTGAGATTGAGCCGAGATGAGTAGCAGGAAAATTTATAGCGCATGAGATAAGAGCAGCGGATGTTTTAATGCAGTGAGGGTAATAACAAGATCTCAGCAACATGGAGAAAGAAATTGAGGTAAAATTTGACATTTGTATTTGTTTGTCAGGTGCTTTTATTTAAACATTCATTAACACACCACCACCACCTTCACTATATAATCTTTCTATCATGCTATTAATGCTAAGGCCATGATAATATATTTAGAGATATATTATCATGTTTATTAACTATAGGCTTCTTGATCATATAAGACTATTATTTGGATTATTAAGCCAACATTTTTAATGAGTTAGTTAGTTGGTTATGTTTAGCACATTTGGAGTGAGCCGGACATTCCATACTACGAGAAAAATGCAATAAAATGTACTTTAATCTACAATCGACACTGACACATACGACCATGCTATCTTTGGCTGATCTCTGGCTTTACAATACAAAATCCTTGAGTTCAGGATTGTTTTTTTTTTTTCCTTTTCTTTCAGCCCTTCCTCCCTTTTTTCTTCCCTTCCTTCTTTCCTTCTGGTTGCTTTTTT
>JAOVVB010000027.1:7029979-7041490 GCA_028570985.1 Heterobranchus longifilis | reverse complement strand
TGATACTCAAGGTTGTTAAGGTTGTTGTGTAGGAAATTTACAACTCATGGGGATTATAGGCTAAAAAAATGATTTATTGGATCCACAGAAAGAGAAGGTTTAAGGTAGAAACAGCTGTGATTTGTTGTTTGCAGTAACAGTTTAAATGAAGCTCCTAAACAACAACAACAACAACAACAACATAATAACATCCATCCTATTGTAAGAATATTGCGAGTTTAAACTTCAATTAAGTTTCAAACATCAGAACTCTGGAAACTACCTGCAATACTTACATATATTAGATTGTCCAAAAACGTAAAAAAAAAAAATTTACACTGAAGTATAATTTATTAGTATAAATTTTAAATTGATGTTAAAACATTTAATTAGATCTGCAAACAAGGCTTTAAGTCAATAACATTGATTATCACATTATAATGGCACCCATCAGAGGGTGGGATATACTATGAAGCAAGTGAAAAGTCAGATCTTGAAAATGATTTGTTTAAATAAAAAAAAAGTGGTTAAGTGACTCTTGATCCATTCATGAACCTCTGTTCATCCATAACTACAGGAGGCCAGTGGTGACCATTGTGTTTATTCCCATTTTTATAACCATGGTAGGACCATCAGACATCATTCAAACACACACATTCACACATTAATCTGCATGTCTTTGAATTGCAGTGGAGTAACCTGAAACAAACTCACCAAGCACAGGGAGAACATGTAAACTCAATGCACACAGACCCCTAGGCGGGAATCGAACCTGGACCGTGGAGGTGTAAGGCAACAGTGTTAAGCCACCATGCTACCTAGAGTGACTCTGACCATAACCAAATAGTGATAGTTAGATAACTGGTACAGTAGACGTTCTCAATAGTAGGAGTGCAGTGGTTAATAACTACAAGGTCTAAAAAAAAAAAGGACAACCGGTGAACTGGAGACTGGTTCATGGTTGCCCAAGCTTTATTACTGCACATGGGGAGCAAAGTCTATATGCGTCTAGTCTGATCTATGGTACGTACAACAAGTTGTTGAAAAAGTTATAAAGTTTAAAAAGATGTCAGACCCACAGTGCATTGCGGCTTACTCTGTATGGGACTGTGTGGCCGTAGACCAGTCAAAGTGCCCATGCTGACCCCTGTCCAGGCACTACAATTAACAGGTCAGCATCAGAACTGGACTATGGAACAATAGAAGAAGGTGGCCTGATCTGTTAAATGATGTTGTCTTTTACAAAAGTTTACGGCGGTGTAAGTGTGCATCGCTTATTTGAAGAAGAGAGCACAGAATACACAATTAATAGAACGAAAGCTCACCGAGGCAGTGTTCTGCTGGGAAACCTAAGATCCTTCCATTTATGTGGATGTTACTTTGACATGTACAGTACCACCTACCTAAACACATCAATTCCACCCCTTCAACGGTATTCCCGGATGTCATTAGACTATTTCTGGGAGATAATGTACCCTGCCACATTGCAACATATGTTCTGGAATGGCCTGAGCGCAATGACAGAGTTCAATGCTTTGACAGGGTGTCAAAATTAACCAGATATTAATTTGATCGAGCATCTGTGGGATGTCTTAGACAAACAAGTGGAGGGGCCTGCCTACCTTGCAACTTACACAATATTAGACAGGTGCTTTAAATATATTCAATATATTCAATATTAAATATATTCGTCCACTTAAAGAAGTGTTCTGGAAAACATCATGTTGAGGGAGCATGCTGGGAGGACAGACAGATATGGAAAGAAAAGTACCCAAAGACATATTTCTTTTGATGTTAGTGGTCAAAAGAGTTTTTGGGCAGCAT
Source organism: Heterobranchus longifilis (assembly GCA_028570985.1). Taxonomy (NCBI): domain Eukaryota; kingdom Metazoa; phylum Chordata; class Actinopteri; order Siluriformes; family Clariidae; genus Heterobranchus; species Heterobranchus longifilis. The sequence goes on along the minus strand of JAOVVB010000027.1, from coordinate 7,039,687 downwards.
CCAAGAGTCCTAAAAAAGGGGACATAAAGCCCCAAGCAAGATGGAATCATAGATATTCAACTGGTGTTAAAAAAGACATCAGACAGCATCCATCAAAACTAAATACATGATTAGATAAAGGGAGGAAAGCGGAAGATCTGAAGTTTCCTGGAAAAATCTCAGCCCAATTACATAGTGGTGCAAAACCAAAATGGAAAAAAAATGTGTCTTTGCAAGAGCTTGAAAGAAGATGACATGCACTTGACACTTGAACACATCACACATCACATTGCCTTCACATGTTCACTTAGTCAGTGAGTGGTAGGTACGATCTTGAAGTGAGGAGACAATAATGAGAGACAGACAGAAGGAGAGAGTGAGAGAGAGAAAAAGAGAGAGAGAGATCAAGAAAGAGTGTCCACTTTATAAGATGAAGCAGCACAGCATAACGTGTCACGGTTCCTAAAAAATGAAGCCACCATTTAACAAAAAAGAAACAAATTACAGCTTCGTACCATCACAACGAAAATCCAACTCTATTGGGTCTATCACAAGGTTACATCCGACAATGTTTAACTCTTAGTATTGTACTGTAGGAAGAATTGTGTAAAAAGCACAAAAAAAGAAAAACACATTTCTAATTATTATATTTTATGCACATTAATCTATTGTATCTAGTGTATTGTAGGTGCATTAATTCTTGATTATTTGAGAAGGAAGCCAGCTGTCAAGAATTCCATCTCTCAGGGCGCGGCATGTTTCCCATTGTGCTGCGTGCTGCTGCTGCTTATTGTCTGTAAACATTTGTTCATGTTTTCCCATGTGCCCTCATTTTGGTTCTAGTCTTGTGTCTGTATTTTAAGTCTGAGCCTTGTTCCCTAGTGTCTTGTTTCATACTTCCTCAGCTTTCTGATTCCACTGTCCTCACCTGTTTTCTGCATTTATAAATACGGATCATTCTTCGTGAATATATTGATGCTCACAAACTTAAATTGCACTAAATACAACACACGATGAGAATTCACACTTTTGACCTGGCTTAATGAAATATCTATTCATTCCAGTGATAACTACTTTTCTGTTGAACATCCTAAAACATCCCTTATGTTATTGATTATATTTTATTATAAATGAAATAGTGGTGATTAAGCCCAGTGAGAAACACAGTTATTCTTACCACTTGAGTAACTTGATTAATTAACAGATAATCTTTGATTCAACAGATAATCATTTGTTTTACATTTCAACCATATACAATAGTACAGTTTACATTTTATTTTCACTCTCACTCGCTTAATCATTATCTATACCGATTTATCCTGTTTGCAGGGTCGCAGGGGGCCTGGAGTCCATCCCAGGAGACTTTAGGGCACAAGACAGGGTACACTCTGGGTAGGGTGTCAATCCCATGCAGGGCACGCACATACACACTCACACACTACAGGCAATTTGGGAATGCCAACTGGGAAGAAACCGGAGGAACCGGAGTATCTGGAGAGACCATGCAAACTCCATGCACAGAGACCTGAGGTGGGAATCAAACCCGCATTCTACAACATGACACTACAGAGCAGATGCAACCTGCTGTAGGATGGAAGCGCCTGCATAAGCTGTCCAATTAATTGAGTTATGTTTCCTTTAGCCATAGGATGAACATGTATGTCAGCATTGTGTCTTGTGGGAAACAGTAAACATATGTATTGGAGCACTGTATCTTGTTGTATCACATGTATGGGAGTATTGTATTGGTGGGAACAGGATGTTGAAGACGTGTCATGTAAACGTTTACACTTAAAAAGAATAAAGTCTATTGGCCTCAACACCCATGGTCTCCGAAGTGATCTTTGCATCTTTGGTTAATGGTCCCTGAACTAGCTACAACACTATTTACATCTGTATCCATCTCTTAAAATTAATCATAAAAAATAAATGCAACCAAAAAAATAATAATAATAATTCCACCATATGTTAAAAAGCACTGTCACTGGACTACATTTTAAATGTCTTTTCGAAGAAAACCTTCCAAAATCTTATCAACTAGTGTGGAGGACACCATAATCTTCCTGCTGGACAGAGCTTACACTCATCTTGAGGAGGTACAGTAGGCAGCACGGTAAGAGCCATGTTTTTTTTGACTATTCGAGTGCTTTCAACACCCTAAAACTGGCCCTACTCAGCAAAAAGCTACTGGGCATGCAGGTGGATCCTACACTGGTGACCTGGATAACCAACTACCTCACAGGTCGATCCACAATATGTGAAGCTGCTAAATACAGTGTCAGACAACATAGTGAGTAGCACAGGGGTCCCTCAGAGGACTGTCCTGTCTCTCTTTCTGTTTGCAGTCTATACGTCTGCTGACAGCCCTACCACTTGCAGAAGTTTTCAGATGCCTCTGCCATTGTGGGTTGTGTCAGGAATGGTCAGGAGGGAGACTACAGGAGCGTAGTGAACAACCTTCAGTGATGCGCTGTATAAGAAAGGTCAGAGCTGCCTGTATTTTCTCAGGAGACTTAGATCTTTCAATGCTGCAGATGTTTTATGACTCAGTGGTTATCAGTGCCATCTTTTACGCTGCAGTGTGTTGAGAGAGCACAGTAAAGATAGCTGATGCCAACAGGCTTAGTAAACTTATTAGGAAAGCTGGCTCTGTCACTAGAGTGGAGAAGTGTCTGGCGGAGGTGTCTGACAGAATGCTAAATAAACTTTTCAAGATTCTAAACAATCCATCCCATGCCATGCTGTATGCCACACTGGTGTCCTACTGGAGCACATTCAGCTGTAGACTGAGACCACCAAGAAGCACTACAGAACAACACAGGAGGTCTTTCAAACTTCATAATTCCTTCCACTTCTGAAGGGAGGAGAGCTAAATTAATGGTCACAGCCTAGAAACAATAGTGCACTAGCCTTACCTGCATTTGTATGCCTGGGTTCTTCAATATAATTAAACAATATCATATGTAACATCATTTAGCAATATCATTTTTGTTATGTAATTCTACATCAGAATCTGGTTTCTGCTACTCTATTGCTACTGGGTTCTGCACTCTACCTTGTTTGGCTGTTGTACTTTACCTTTGTCTATCCTACAGTATGTATAGTTTGTGGATTTTTTAAATTATTATTTATTTATTACTTCATTGCATGTATATTTCTTACTCTCTTTGCTCTTGGAGCAGTCTCTGGAACAAGAATATCCTCCGGGATTTAATTAAGTTATTTTCTATCTTATCTTATCTTATCTTATCTTATCTTATCTTATCTTATGTTACTGTATCTTATCCTATCCTATCTGCTGCTGTAGAACATTTATTGGCACCTTCAGGGAAGGTTATAGAGTTGATATATTTGAGCTTATATAGATCTTATATAATCAGATAAGCTGTACTGTATAAAACTGATAAATTGTAAAATAAAAAAAATAAATAAAAAAATTAAGAGAAGAAACAATTCTTGACTATACCTCCACATTAAAATCTCTTATTAGTGAGGGTCTCTATCTCTCAATCCTCATTTTGGAGATCCGATATACTGCCTGGTTATCCAGAATGACATCTAAGCTTTAAAAAAGAGTCAGACAGACTATACAGTAGAGGGGGAACTGCGAAGATGGAAGTCCCTGTAAGTTTATAATTCTCATTGAGAATTTCAAGGTAATCAGTGAAAGAGTTTTCATGGCATTTGAGAAGCCATGCCAATAATGATTTTAAAGGCACATTACTGAACATGTTGGTAAGCAGAGCTTGGGTCTGATCTCCATGCCATGCTGGGCAGCAATACTTCAGGTCGGGATGGATAATCAGTATCTAGTGTATATAGGAACAGATTGACAGCAAAATGAGATACATTTTTGGATTTTTTACTACTTTTGACAAATGATCCTTTTTCTTACACACAAGGTTGTCTAAATGTTAGAATGTTTAATTTCACAACCACTATATAACTTTTTTTGAAGCTTTGAACTTCCACGTTTTGGAGAAACCATGACACGTAGCATGCAATCGATCAAAAGCCATTGTTCTAACAAGCCATTCACATCTCTTCTTTCTGTCACGTGATCAGTAAAACGATTTAGAGTACAAACTGTTCAAAGCGAGTGAACTAAATGGATTTTGGAGCATGTTAAAGCCAAAATAAAATTCAGTTTACAGTCTCTTACACCAACATCAGTAGATATGATGTTACATTCAGCACATACGATGTCACATTACAAAACTGTGAGAGATGAAGCTTTTTGGGAAAATCACACAAAATTCACACTTGCATAACCAAAACATTTTTGGTTTAATATTTTCAGCATTTGTGCTTTTTAATAACCTTGTGACTCAAAAATGCAGTTTGTAAAAGTTCTTGGTTCATTTGAAAAAAAAAAAAAAAAATGTTTTTCTCAAAACTGCAAAAATTGAGTTATCTCATTTTGCTGTCAATCTTTTTATATATTGCTGTTGGATTAATAGTGGTCACTCTGGCACTTCTTAGACACCTCAGGAAAGCTTTCATGACAATCCCATTGTAGGTCAGATCGTATCCTAGCTCTTGACAGGATCACAAGATGTTCTCTGTTATGCAGACAGATAAAGTGGCATAAGAGGAGGAGGAGGTTTTATCATAAATGTCTCTGTCATGGTACTACATTTAGCGAGATTTACTGCCATTTTACTGCTAAGGACTCGGGTACCTGTTGTAGGTTATCCAGACCATGGCATACATGGATGAGATTTAGATCATCTGTACTGATACCAGCTATTTTAGAATCAGTTGCAACACCATTTTTAATAATTCATTCATTCATTCATTCATTCATTCATTCATGATCAATCCCTTTGAGATATCAGTGGCATTATACTGTCCAAAATCTACAGGTAGAAGTTGCTGCTAGTAACTGGGGATCCAAAGCCAAGTAACAAGGAACAATTTTAGGAGGTGGGATGGAACAAGAGAACCCGAATCCAAAGAAAGCTTTGATGAATGAACTGGGGACCCTGGAGGTGTGCTGCCAGCTGGGCTGCAGTTATAGCCTACCATTTGCTAGCCTACTAGGCATTGTCTGACTCTAGTCAGGTCAAGTTTGTAAAAGTCTTTTGAAAAATGTATGGTGCTGTTTGTATCAATAGTGGATGGCACTTCAGGGGATTTGTACTTACTAGTGCATCAGCAGCATCTTCCAGGTCTACAATCAAATGAGTTGAGTAAAAACAGAGAGATATATCTTCTATCCCCCAGTCTGCTAAAACTCCTTTGCTATCTTACTAAGCTGGGGGGTTAGCGATATCGATCATTATTGATCAGCTGAGGTGGGTTGACATTTGGAAATAGGGCTGACATTTGACTTTTTCTGCTTTGGAGAATTAATCCCTTCTTGAAAAGATGTTTAAGATGTCTCAAAGAACTTCACTCAGTTTACAGTCCTTTAAAACTCTCCGAGGTATCCCATCAGGGCCAGGGGCTTGCATTTGCTTTAAATCCTATTCAGTTTAAATATATTTCTCATGGTTAGATCAGCTATAGAATGTTTGGAACAGGGGGAAAAGGCAGATATGGCGAATATATATCAAGAACTGGTAATGACTGCTATTATTTTGGATTATATTTTATTAATAAGGGCAACCATTCTTATTTTAAGATGATATACTAATTAATTATGTAAGACTATTTTTCTAATATGATCCCAAAAATCTGTAGATTGTTTAAAATAGAAAAAAGTAATCCTATAGTGAAAAAGGAAATGAGTTATATAATAATAATAATAATAATAATAATAATAATAATAATAATAATAATTGTTATGATGGATTATTTTACATACTGCAGCCTAAAATCGGGCAGACGCTTTGGTATTTCTACACTGCATGGTAAGCCTTCCGTTAAATTAATCAAAGCGGGAGTCTTTGATAATCAGTTTTTGACCTTCCCTAGATGTCACTTTGTCATTTTTTTTTTTTACACATCACAAACGTGCCGCTGTTCTATCAGAACTTTAAAGCTTTGATGCCCTTTTCTTTGACATTTTACCTTCTCGGTTAATTTGAAGTCCAGACTTTTATTTATTGCAGGTGAGTTTTTGCAGATAAGCATTGTTAGTTGTTTTTTTCTGTCCCATTGCTATGGGGCTAGAAAGCCATGAGGCTGTGACTTTTTATTGGTAACTAAGACGCGCAGAACCTTATGGGCATAGAGACCATGCTGTCTTTCTCAGAACTGACAGGTGCTAAGCCAAACCTCCTTTATTTGAACTCTTCTATACTGTGACCACTGCTCTTTTATGGGAGCTGATAAGCACAGAGGCCATGCTTCCTTCACAGGGACTTAGAAGCACAAAGGCCATGCCTTTAAAATGGGTCTGGCAGGCAAAGTGGCCATGCTTCTTTGACTCGGACTGACAGGCACAGTAGCCATGATTCCTTTTGTAGGAGGTAAAAGCACAGAGTCCATGTCTCTTCTACAGAGACTGATCGGCCTTCTTTTCATATACATAGGGACAAAGATGCATTGCACAATTCACTGTGACAATCACATAGGCCGCTCTTTTCATTCAGACTCACATGGACAGAGGCCACACCTCCATCACATGGAGTAACAGATACAGAACCCATGATAGTATTTTAGAAATAATTGTTATTATATTTGTCTGTTTTTCAGCTTGCAGTCTATCGCATGGATTCTTATGGATTCAAATTGTCTTTCAAAATCCCGCCGAGGGTTGCCGTTCTACTTTTTGTGTGGAGGTAATTATAAGATGTCGCACAATATAAGTTAATTACTCACCATGAGAGATCACAGATCTATCATGCCTGGGTGAATGAGTGTAAAAAGACTTCATCAGACACAGCTGGACGGTTAACAATGGATATGAAGAGAGATAATTGCTCAGATAAAAGAACGATTCCTGCGCTCAATATGTAGAAGTGTATTCAGTGAGATTAGTTCTCCACATGAGATGGTGGTAACTCTATTCTTTCCAGGTGAAATCAGTGGTTTTATTTCTATATGCACAGCAGTGTTCATGTTTTCCCATCTCTCTTCACCCTGAGAATATATACTTTTAATTGTACGCTGTTCGTCAGTAATTGCAATTATGCACCCAGGGATCCATTCAATGCTAAACAAATAGACCCCATTAGTACAGATTTACTGTAGTTTATAAAACATAATTAAACTGGTCAAATATTAGGTTCATTATTTAAATCTCTGCAATAATACAAGTGTACTCAAAGTAATGCAAACTAATAATAATGCATTACTATTATGCATAAAGTAAAGTAAACATGCATAAAGCAATGCATCACTTTTGTACTAACTGGCAAAGGTAATTCAGATTTCACATGTTGGTCGAGTAACTCTTCATCTGTACAACAGTACTACAGTGGTACCTTAGCATACAAATTTAATCCGTTCCGGAGGCGAATTCTTAAGGCGAAATTTTGTATTGTGAAACGCATTTTCCCATTGGAAATAATGTAAATACAGATAATCCATTCCAGCCATCCAATATATTACCAATATTACCAATTTCCAACACTATAATCACATTTTGTGCATATAAAAACAATATATATTTTTTTAAGATAAGACATGTAAATGTAAAATATAAAAAATAAAATATGAACTAAATAGGGGGGCATGGGGGTGTAGCAGTTAGCACTGTCGCCTTGCACCCCCGGGGTCCGAGTTCGATTCCCCTCTCTGTGTGCTTGGTGGCTTTTCTCCAGGTACTCTGGTTTCCTCCCACAGTCCAAAGACCTACAGATTAGGCTAATTGGCGTTCCCAAATTTCCTGTAGTGTGTGTGTGTAAGCCCTGAGATGGATTGGCACCCTGTGCTGGGTGTACCCCACCTGGTGCCCTAAGTCTCCTAGGATAGGCTTCAGGACCCACGCAACCCACAGGATAAAGCGGTATAAACGACGATGAGTGAGTGAGTGATGAACTAAATAGACATTTAACCTCACTTAACCTTAATTTATGATTCTTCTTGGCACCGGCTGTTTTAAAAGCAAAACTGATGTCGTGCTTGCTAACATTCTTGGGACCCATGGTGCTATGTCTTCATTAAATCTTGCAACAAAAAAAAAGTAAGCTTACTTTGCTTGATTTTCCACTGACGCAAACAAGTTTTAAACAGCTCCCGGACTTACGTGCAACTTAGCCGGCGTCCAGTTCGGCTCGGTTTGTCCGCTTATATGCCGAAAATGCTTCCCTTGCCATGGCAAACTTCCAGCTAAATTTTTGTTCTCAAGGCGAAAATCTTAAGGAATTGGTCTGCCAAGGTACCACTGTACTCAACGCCCAAGTAATACATTTGCGCCCCAGTTGAATCCAACTCTTGAATCCTATCTTAAAAGACCCTCAGTTGTCTCAGTTGATGGTCTCCCACTGCTACAGAATGTTTATGAAGATGACACAATTGACAAGAGCAACATGCACAGATACAAAAAGGCAAACAGCATTGAAGACAAACTACGCAGTGGAAGGCCATCAACTGTGGCAAAGAAGATTTTCAAAGAGGATTCGAGGGTTTAAAGATGGCACAAATGCACTGCTTGTGAGGAATATTTAACACTATCCTTCTAGGTTTTAATAATGTGCTGTACAGTTCCATTATTTTCAGCAATCTCCTTAGTTGTTTTCTTTGCTTGATGCAGGCCAATAACTTGACTCTTCTGAAACATTTTATTTCATAATCACCTATTTTGACATGTTTGTTTAAAAAAATGAAAACTTACTGACTGTATTAATTAGGATTAAAACAATTGCTGCCAGCTGAAGCATATTAATCACTGCAGTAATCATAAAAAATGAAAAGCTCTAAACTTTTTTGCTTCATTTAAAATCCAAACGGCAATGCTTGTTTTTGGCCAGGCAGTGATGTAATTAAAATTAAATGTTTAATATATTCCTTGCATCACTACTTAGTGAAGTAATTTAGCTGTTTATTCCTGACATTTCCACTTCCAGAACACATTTTAACATATTATTAAAATTGTTAATGTATTTTTGTTGGCATTCATTCATTCATTCATTTATTTATTTATTTATTTATTTATTTATTTATTTATTCATTCATTCATGCTGGCGTGATATGTATAGTTATTTTTAACATTGATTGAATTCTTATGACTCTACTGTAGGAACCATCAGAACTCTAATATAAATATTAATATAAGCTTAAAGGAAATAAATAAACAAATTGATAAATTAATTAATAATAAATAAAATAAAAATAAAAAAACACTAACTAAACTAAACCCCACTTTGAGACCCAGGAGCTTAGGACATAGTGTAGTGTGACTTACTAAAATCTATAAACATGATCAAAACTTTTCTAAAGCTGAACTCTGAGATGTTTGATCATTAGAACTACAGTACATCGGAAATAGAAAGTGATTGAAGACTTTAAATACAGAGTACAGCAACTATTTTAAAATAAATTGAATATAAAAAGTTGTGCCTGTGTTTTCAGAAAAGAAAAGCTCCAGCACTAAGGCCTTGTTCAGACGCGCGTTAGATTTTTGGATAAACGAACGCTCTCTGAACGTCCTAGACGTTTATGTTGCGTTTTGTAGTGGCGCTCGATTGACTACACTGGCGTTCGTTTGGCTCCGTTTAACGCCAACCTGCAGCCCAAATTGTAGTTTGTGTGTTAACCTGTGGAGGCAGTGTCGGGAACTGGATATAAAAGCCCTTGTCGTTTTATTTGAGGTGCCTCCTTTTAATATGGACCATTTTG